>WXZC020001055.1:0-10047 GCA_011317855.2 Paelopatides confundens | reverse complement strand
GTGGGGTTGGGTGGATAGTAGTAGGTCGCCCGAGTTCTTCTGTACGTCATGCGAAAATGGTGCAATGATTTCTTTCAGTTCCTTGGCATGAATATAGAGGTCGGATATATGGCTTATAGTATGTAATGACCAGAAGTTTACGTTTAGCCTATTCAATGTAATTCGTACGGTACCGTATTGTGTTACGATGGCACCACCCTTATCCGCCGGTTTCTTGAAGATAGTTTAATTATATTTCAAAGATTAAAGAGTTGTCGAGAAGAATTGAGGTTTTGGCATTTTGACCGATTTTCCCGGTCTTTAATATAACACAAGAAGCTATCAATGTGTTTTTGAATGAATGTAGCTGTCTATGTACTGATTGCGATGAGTTCCGGAGGGGTCCAATTACTTATACTTGTTTGATCGTGGCCCTGCCTGTTGCACTGTGACAATCATTAGATCATTCGGATAAACGTATTCGGCGGAAGAAGGTGAGTGTATCCTGACACAATTCAATATCACTCAGTTAGGAGGTGGGGCCGACAGATAGCCCCTCATTCCGAAAAGCACTTTATTGAGTGACACTCAGTTGGTGCGACGACAGCTTATTCGTCTTGGAAATTCCATGTTCTCTTGCGCAAATGTTTCCTTGTCACTTAATGAATAATTGGGTTCAGATCTTTGAGAATAGAATCATTTCTAATTAACATATAGGTAAATTCGTGTCCTTACAGACAAAAAAAGCTCTTATGTCGATGACCGTTTTTAAGTGCAAGGGAGAAAATTACAAACTTCTGGTCTCTTCGTGGGGCCGCCGGGGATAGTGTGTTTGTATTTCAGTGAAGCATGTCTAGCATAGTAGGTTATGTTTCAATAACAAATCACGAAGCTTCTCTAATGCCTTCTGACTGATGGTGTCGGCCTTCGGTCAGAAGAATGAAGGAAGCGGCTTCTTGATACGCAATCCTCTTGGAAATATACCGTATCGAATTTCCTGAATTCAGTGAAAAAAATGTCAGATCGTGTTCCGGCTAGTTTTCGTAAAAACACTTCCTGTACTCCTCTAGCATGGAGAGGAGCGGCATTCAGTATTGGAATTGTATACATACTAAGTGGTTCCACGTGCTGGACAGGTACTAGACAAAATAATTATTTGAAACATGGTATTGATCACATTAATTTTAAGGGAGTGCCTATAAAATAACAATGTAGAAGAAACATACCCACTATACTCAGTACTTTAAGAAATCAGAATTACAGTTATCATGCACATCTGTATCTGTACCCTGTATCATATCAACAATTACAATGAAGTACAAAGGAACACTGAGTAACATTTTCTTAATTATTTTAAATATGATATTGGGGATCAGATAAGTCTAAGGCTGGGCTTGTATATCTATGCGATAACAATATATAAGGAACAATGAGAACCAAACTAATTATACTGCTTTTATAAATTGATGGTATTGCATATTCATGAGTATAATACTGTCCAAATGCAGTCAACATGCAGGTATTAACATTTCATGATATAATCTTTACACGTTTACCGTACACTGTACATCAATAGTTTCAATAAATCTTTCTTGGATGTTTACTATTCTAGTGTTGATTTAGTTCATGTTACAAACGTGGTATGTGTTATCATGTTGCTGATTTTATAGCATCAGAAACAAAGTGTGATATTAAATAGACAGTTTGTCCTGTTTCCTCTCCAACGTAATGATTATCTGATCGGCAAATCCTTTCAAATGCTTTCATATACGTATTGTCATGTGTGCAGAGTAAGCCTGTGGCCTACTGCGTATACATCATGCATAACAGTGTTTTATTTCACGTTTTCAACGACTCTCTCGTGTTATATTGCGATTGCTTGTTGATTTACTTTGCTGCTGCAACCATATTATGTATTCTCATGTTGCGGACGTTATCGAATGATCATAAGACTCTAAGGATCACATTTAGAGGCATACACAATATTGAGAGTATCACTGAACATATCGCGATCGTTCCCGTTGGGTTCTCAGAGGGTTATGACCGTCGATTTCAAACAAAATCGGCAGAAAACCTCTGACAAGCCGACCTATAAAAATCTCTAAAATGTAAAATATGAACTTGCCAATGTACACACACACACATAGTCCTACTGTTATCCTGCAGGGTGGGGATATTTAATAGCAGTTAGAAAGTACACTTGGCGGTGTAAGTAGTAAACTGTGTTTGTTGTACGAATTAGTGATGGGGATCCTCAAAAGGACCCGTCCCCGAAATGAAGTGCATAAGCTATATAATCCAGGCACACAGACACATTTGCAAAGGAAGTGAAAACATATCAAAGTAAATCTAGGTGAGATGTTACACGATGTTAATGTGTCAAGGAGATGCTATACCGATGTAAAATAACATTCTCTCCAAACATATCCCCCAATCAATAAGTACTTGATTGAGCATTGATTCATCCTTGTAATGACGGTGTGATTGGCATGCCTATATCCCCGTGCATCCCCGTGCAGTTAAATAAGATTACACTTCCCATGAGCTGATGATGCTTCTTAATCTGTCTAGAACTGTATAGATACAACATTACATGCGTTTGTGTTTGAAGGGTTCTGATCCGTATATGATACGAAAACAATTGGAAGTTTCTAAGTTTCTCTTGAAGCATATCTTGCACGTGCTGTGGCACTACATAGATACTATTCAAATACTGAGGCTCTCTGTTCACTTAATTATGTTCAACAAATTTCATTTTAAAAAATGTGTGATTTGTTCAGTTTTATGTTAACAAAAAGCTTCTTTTTTTAATTGAAAACTTCTTGGATCTTGACAAGTTAACATTTTGCCTATACATGACGGATTATTCACTCCCCACATACGTTGTAATTCTAAATGTTCATTGACTCACCGATTCATAAGTTAACAATTTAACATGTGGTTGCAGAATGATGAATTATCGAATTATGATGAGATCCATATATGATCCATTCAACATTTTTCAGAAAATTGTTTATGTTTAAATTACCATTCATGAAAGTTGATCCTACAGTATTTTGCTGAAGTTATTATTTTGATTTAGTTACAGTGTCAAATATAACGAATTCATTCAATTTGTTAACATATTAACTAAACAAATCATCGCTTTGTTGAAAAAGACTAACATATTTACAGAAAGATCTTAATATTTCGACGGCACTTTAATGTTTCCATTCACCAATAGTAATTTCTGATAAACAGCTCAATCTCTGTTCCGAAAGAGATATTTATTACAGCGAATCTTTATTGTACTAAGAACTGTTCAAAAATATGTAAAGTGTCATAAAAACCAGCCTGTGTTTTTGTCTAGAGTTAGGCTTCTCCTCTTCGTACATATTATTGTTGTTCTTGGATAAAATCCGAAAAAATCACACCCGAAAAAGAATCAAAATATGAAAATATGATTAATAACATCACCCTCCAAAGTATTAACTGACACTCATGTACGTTGGCATTCATTATTTATATTTCAACACATATCAAGTCCTTGGATTTCTTACTAGGTCTGGAGGTTGGGGAGGCAGGATAATGCATATTACTTGAGATACATTTCTTCATTTTCCTCCATATTATGATTAGTATGTTAATATATTGTCTCTTGTATATGTCAGGCGTTTACACTCAAAATTTACACAACGATAGGTAAGCATGAAAAGCGAAAATGGACAGTAGATGAATTGAACCATGTGACATTTGCCCTCCCCGGCCATTACACTTTTCCTCAATATACTTGGAAACTAACGTTGTATCTCCCGTCAAATGTTATGTTGTTATGTTCACCGTTGTACTATTGCTACTTTTCCCTACCATTCCTGTTCGTTGAAGCATCAGCATCTGACCAATTACCCAAATACAGAGGAAGGTGAAGACACACACCGTTCAACTTCACTGCAGTGCAGCTGCGGTGAACACACCATGTTTTAAAACAATGAAAGCACACGAACAAATCCCATATTCTCACAATTCAGAAATATCCAAATCCACGAAAAACCCCGCTCATATACCACACTATAGTAACATAAACGCTGTACAGGAAACGATGGTCTGCCCATTGATTGGTGAGTTTTGAACCTGGAGCGGACACAATAATATCGGCACCTATCACGTTTTTATAGTTCTACATATCATGACAGTAAGGGGAATATAGACACATATTATGAACGGGAAGGTAATATGTAGTTATGTATCATGAATTAAAGGTAATACAGTTACATGTCATGAATATAAAGGTATTACAATGACACACAATGAACATAATGGTAACATAGTTACATATCGTAAGCATGACTGTTACATACTGCATCATGAATATAAAGTTACATATAAAGAATATACATGAAGTAGGCCTATAGTTGCATACCACGAATAGAAAGGAAATAAAGTTACATATCAGTAAGGTAGTATATAGTTAAACACCATATCATGAACGTAGAGGTAATGTAGTTACAATCCTGTTCTAAAGGTGGTATAGTTATCATGAATATATACATAACACGAGCGTGATAGTAGTATATGTACATATTTTGCACGTAATGATAATTTAGTTACATATGCGCGACCATGAAACGATATTCTTCAATATACTAATTACAACTGTTACTTATTCTTTAATAAACATGATTGTGTTTTTTATACATTTTCCTGTGTCATTTTATGATTTTCCTTTGCCCAGATCACATAATTCTTTGCAATATTAGCATACACAACTTCGTCAAAACACTGGAAGTCATTTCGTAATATAATTGCATATGATCACTTGATGTAAATCATTTATTTATGTTACGGGGCTTGGGGTGGGGACACTTTCCATCTTTATTGCTTTCTTGTCTGTTTTGGTTTATATTTTGTATTTGAACACATTTGAAAACATGAGTTTATGGAAATTTGCATATTGTAATCGTTAGTTCATGTCAACTACCTTTCATTCAATTGAAATAGACGGCAATTTTGAGAAGAAAATTGCCTGAATCGAATGGATATTCCTAATTTATTGATTTTGACATTTCAATTGGCTAATAATTCGTTAAATTAAACTTAAAATGTGATCTATGCGACAAAAAATAAAATGTCATGATTGAAGTGCCGCTGGGCAAATAGACAAAATACGGCGTTACAATGTTCTACCTTTTGCCTATTTCCTCGACAATTTCCTTTCATATGTCAAGGTGGACAGCTGCAAGACGTTTTTATTTTCAAGAAAAGAATATACAAAAATAAGCACTAATAAAGTATTTACAATTTATTCATTTTCACCATTGGTGAGGCCGATGGGGAAAATACTGTACTTTTATTCATTCGAAACTTTCATTATAACTAATCGATGTCAAGCTATATAATTTGCTGATAGCTATTAATGAATATATTATTTTAGACGCAATCTGTAGTCGTGGTGATGACTTTTGTATTTTAGATTTCAGCGATAAAATTGTATTTGAAACATATAGTATAATCGTATGTTTGTCTTTTAATTCAGCTTGACTATATGTGATTTTCAGATAGCTATAAATAAATAATTAATTAATTAAATAAATAAATAAATAAATAAAGAGGATTATTTGTGACATTATTCGTAGTGACATTTTTATATCAGTGTTAAAAAGTGTATCGAAATTCAATAGTAATTATATGCAAATTATTTTCAATTCTGCACTCGAATCTATGCAATTTAACTGTATTTGTGGTATAGATTTAAAATAACATCTTTGAGTTGATAAATATTTTGATTAATCAACAAGTTTTGGTCAAAACTTACATTTCATTGTTCATACTTAGATAACTTTTTGCTAAACAATGAACGTTCCTTTGAGAATTATGAATAATGTAATTCAATTTCCCAATAGAAGTATTCAACACAAACGCTTAAACAAACATTGATTGAAGATCGAACCTTCTAAAAAACAGTTGGATAAGCAGGTGCCCAACTCGGGCTTATTTGCCATGGCATATATTGAAATATGTACACAAATTTGTTAAAATTATATATAAAGTTAAATACGATAATATATGCATAGGTTAGTACAACATTTACTCATATGTTGCAGGAAGGTTTAAAGTGACAAATCATCCTACTATCACAGTGATATTTTAGTAAGTAATGTTTTCGTAGGTATACCGTATTATATATTTTCTGGAAGACTGGGTTCAAGGTTTGTGAAAAATGTATTTAATGCATTTTCGATATTTTGAGACTCAATCAGAAGAGCAAATGTTATATTTCAGATGAGAAGTCACGTCACTTGAGTAGCAACATGTACCTATATGCATAACTGCACGTAGCTGCATGTAGCTGCATGTAGCAATCGAATCTAGTATTGCGATTTCCCAATGTATGATGTTACACATACTCTCACGTTAGGTATAGTGTAGAAGTAACTGTTGATCTGATCCTTCATGTACATAATTGTATCAGTCGGTCACGTCACTTGTTTGTTTTTGTCCATGATGTTTTGTGTATCAATGAAGTGAAAACATATAACGTGGATTGAACATTAAATGCACATACTCTGTATACATGTATTGGCTCCGCTGATGAGAAAACGGTTTCCTTCATTATGAAAGCAAATCATCCACAAAGTTGGTCCAGTCCTCCAAGTGAAAAACCCAAAAGCATCATCGTTAAATTTACATCGTACGGCGGGCAAAATATGTATTCATCATAAGGCACCGACGGAAATTTAAAAGAATTGGCATATTCTTGTATGTCATTGATAACTTCTTCACCACACTCTAAAAATCAAAGAGTGAAAGTTCACTTCAATGAAGTAATCACTGGGTACACCCTTTGAAGAGTGAAACATTCACTCATGAATAGCATTCTACATAAAAGATACCTATCCTGACATGTTCAACACGTCCATTGATGGGGATGATATCTCACTGATTGAGCCTGAAATATCGCAAATGTTTTTAATACCTTTTTCACAAACCTTGAACCCAGTATTACATAAAATATATAATACGGTATACGAAAACATTACTCACCAAAAATTAACCCAGATTCTATTTTCTTGTCACCACTCGATACTAATGATATTGTCAAAATTTAACTTAAATCGAAACAGGCTGCTGACCATCACGTATAAAATCGTATATTATTTGACATGTAGTTTATTTTATATCAAAACAGCTTACTTATATTTCTAATCACTATTTTTCTCATGGCTTGTTCCCTGATAATTTAAAAACCACAACGGTAATTCCTATATATAACAGAGTACATGCCAATATCCATGCTTCCATGCTTCTCAAAGATTTTGGAGCGACTCATTTTCATCAGAATGCAGCATTTCCTAAACAAACATTATATTCTTCCCAGCAGTCAATATTGCTTCCCAGATCATTCACCAGCACTTGCCCTAATTGATATCGTTGACAAACTTAGCAGAGCAGAAAAATAATGAAATTTCACTATAGGAGTTTTTTTCTTGATCTTTCAAATAATGTCAATACTAATTTGATCATTCCACACTTTCGGAGAAATTATCAATTAAAAGTTATTTGAGCAATAGAAAACAATTCACGTCTTTCAAACGAAATTGTTCTATAGCATTCAAACAATTAAATGTGGTATTCCCCACTAGGGTTCGATCGTTGGACTACTTCTTTTCATTACTTACGTAAATGATCAACTACACACACAAAAGTGTTTACCCAAATTGAGTTTTATTACGCACATATCACGAGTAAACTGTCGTATAACTCACTTTCCTTTTTAAGTTTACTCGTTTCCCATATGAATGTGTGTACTGTTACCATGTTTTTGTCATATATAAGCCATTCAAACGTACTGTTGAGTATCATGCAATTAATATACTCACAAATGAGCCAACATACTCATCGTGGTTTTCATTTACTCAACCTGAGTATACGCATGACACTGGACAAAGCAATATTACGTAGTCTGTGTTTACTTTTAGCAGACATTCCAGTTACATTACCCCCAAATGCGTACAGCGCCGTGTACATGATCAAACATTCAAACGACCAATTTACTGCAACGAAGCGACGAAGCCGAAGGGAATAATTCATTGAAAAAGGTAATTTACTTTACTTTTGCGTTTATTTTATAACTATAAAAAGAGACCAGAATCATTTGCCTTTACAATGTACAATATTATAACTCCATACGGCCAATATAACTAGGAAAAGATTGAGAAAACTTACCTTCACTAAGACAAACCAGTGTTGTCAGTTAGGCTTAGGATCATACCCTATAGGCCTAGCTATATCATACATATGCATGCTGTATAATGTATGAATGTATAGGCTAGGCTGGTGTATGGCTACGATACTTCACTACTGCAAAGTGATCCACAGTTTTCTATGCTGCATACTGAGATACATCCTTCACTGATATTTTAAAACTAAAATTAAATCTAGGATTGTACAAGACGACCAGTTTGTTCGTCATGTCGATAGTTACGCATGTAGACTAAGGTCTTAACATGATCGCCGTACACACCAGTGATGAGGCCTTTTGAGCAAATTTTAGGGGGGGGGGGTAAAATTACGATATTTCTTTGCTTCAATCTTACAGTTTAATTTATTGAGAGGGTGAAAATTGTCATGGTTGTCCGCCTTGGGGTAGGGGTATAAAGGGTGATCCTCTCCATTCCCATTTTAAAATTATTTTTCAAATAAGGAGGGGGGCTGTGGCCCTTGAGATTTGTTTCATGTAATGGGGCTCAGATGACAAATGGTGCAATCATTTGAATCTTTTGAAGTATGTGTATGTTTTACAACTATTCAGTTCTTCATAAAATAATTGATCAATTTTGGGGAAATTTGAATATAAGGAAGGGGGTGGGCTGTGTCATTTGAGAAAGCTTTGCTCGTGTGGAGATTATATGCAACATGGTGCTGTCATTTGCATCTTTTGAAGTATATTTATGTTCTAAAATTGTTCAATTCTTCGTAAAAAATTGATACATTTTAGGAAAATGCTCAAATAAGGAGGGGGACTGCGGCCCTTAAGAACTGTTTGTTCATGTATGTAAGGGGTATTATATAGATGCAAAATGGTGCTATCATTTGCATCTTTTAAAGTATATTTATGTTCTAAAAAAAAAAATTATCGTAGGAAAACAATTATGAATCTTTGGAAAATTTGCAAATAAGTAGCGAGGCTGTGGGCCTTGAGAAATGTTTGTTCATGTAATGGGACATATGCAAAATGTTGCTGCCTTTTGCAATTGTCGGAGTAAACAACGATTTGAACAACCGACATAATGACCACATTTGACTTTTACTTAATAAACATTTCTTTGGTGGGGGCTGGTAGAAATATTTTGGTGGGCACGGTCTCGATCCCCCCACCGTGGCTACGCTACTTCTTGTAGCACAATTTACACATAAGATGCATCAAATTGCAGGACTTCCGGTGGGTTTTTCCCTGGTCGCCACCAGGACCATTTCATGGGGCCATGGTTATATGCCAAGCATCTTCGCTTGGGCGCTATATTGATTTATTTGTTGTTTTGTTTTTTAATAACCACGTTAACCTGTTAAATTATAGTCATTGCAGAGCTTCCATGGGCCTCTGCTACCATGGGTCCACACCGTATATTCGCCCATGGACAAAAATAGGGCTCCTTATAGCGGACACTTGATACCACGTCGAGAAGTGTCACATAAGTGGTACATGTTGTCCTATAGTTAACTTTCATTAGCAATGTTAACAACTTAATTAGGGATAAATATATACATCAATAATGCCCAAAATTGCGGGCTTCAGGAGGCTTCGTCCCTTTAACCCCCACCCTGGTGCTTCGCAACTAGAGCCCATAGTCGTCAGCTTGGTACTAGCAATATATTTTGTTCTGTTTTCAGTTTTAATAGCAATGTTGACATTTTAAATTATATATTACAGGGCTTCCCCCACCCCTGTAACCCCACCGGCGACAATATGCTGGCTTCTGGACCATAGGTTGCGCAGCTTCACACAAGTGGTCTTGATAGCACCTACGGTACCATTGTTTTCTAAGCTCATGCCCACTCCCACCCACTCCCCCATTAACAAATTCTAAGATA
>WXZC020001054.1:0-10048 GCA_011317855.2 Paelopatides confundens | reverse complement strand
ACAGTTTACTTGTGCCTTTATCTTTGTGAGTACATTGCAAAACGAATAGAGAAACATTGTGGAATTTAGATAAACTATTTAGCACTTGTATTTTTTTTTTAATCTGGCACCATTTTGCAGATAGGTGACCTTAAATTTTCCATTCTCTTTGAGTGGATATAAGGGTGGATCCATAGGGGTTTGGATTTTGAATTTTTTTTATGAGGTTTTTTTTTGGGGTGGAACATATAACACCCCATGGGGACATAGTCTAGACCTTGCTCCCTATGGACACTTTTCAGACCTACCCCCCTTTACAAATTCTTGGATCTGCCCTTGCAATTTGGCTAAAATTCAATTCAAATCCTGGAAACAAGACTGTTGATATGAAATTGAACAACAGTTTACTTGTGCCTTTATCTTTGTGAGTACATTGCAAAACGAATAGAGAAACATTGTGGAATTTAGATAAACTAGGAAAAAACATCTTGGAATTTACATTAACCGTAGGCTATATAACTTGGCTAATCAGATGGCTAATATCACATTATTTGTCACTAAACCAGATCATGTATGATGTATTGACAGAACACACCAAATTCACCACTAGCAAAAGACTTGTATAAAAAAATTAAAGATTTCATACTGACCAATGTAGCTGCTAATGAATTGTAACTTGAATCCTTCCTGATCTGTATTTCTTATGGAAGCATCCATAGCCTTTGCCACCGGTGACTGTCGTTTAGATATTTTGTTGCCCCAAGACTTCATCTGTAGGATAAATATGTATGAAAAGTGAATGACGGTTTTCTATTACAGAGTCTCTATTTCCAAACCATGGAGGAGAAGTATGTTATAATTTTAGCAGGTATATTTATCGAATGCCACTCGATTCTGGTGAATTGTCCGTACAGTACTACATAGTCAGAAAACAATTTTGCACAATACTGCTTCTATGGTCTTGCATGGATTTTTGCAAAAGTTGCTCAAATTATTGTCAAGTAGTGGTCCATTTGGGGTGTTCAGGAATGAAGGGCCATCAGAACCAACACCATGTATAAGTATAGTCTGGGTCCTTTAAAGTTTGCAGAAATTTCAGGTCACACACGAACTACATTCAGTAAACAGTTGACGACACTCATGGCATGAGCATCTGTACCACTACCAGTGCTCTAGTTTTTCTTCTTCTATGGACATATTTGTTTTTGCTAAAGATTGCTGGGTTAATATCTTTAAAATAATTAAATACAAGGAAAAGAAAAAACCCAAGCAAGCATAGGCAGTTAGCATAACAGGGGCAGGAGATTATATTTTGGTACTGTTGAGTCTCCTGTGTTTAGGCTACAAGTTTGCCCCTTCGTACTGTGATCGGCGTTAGTTGAAATATTGGAACAGAAACTAATGTCAATCAAGTGTTCATAACTGAGTAGGTATTGACCTACATAGGTATGTTGGTGGTGTAACCTAACTTTGTGTGTTCCCTAAAGTCGCTTACTGTGCATACGGGTTGACTGTGCATATACGCCACACACGCACACAGACAGACCTCTGTTTCAGTATTAGTTTACCGGATCGAGTACGGTACCGTATGCACTGCAGAGCATGTAAATTCTGTCAATTTCTACTAACAATGTTATTAATCTCACGACCCAGTCAATTACAGTACGGTACCGTAATATTAATCACATTTAATACGTACAAATAGGTTGATAGTCTGTGATTAACGCCACACCAATATTTATATTATTTTACGCCACGCCACCTTCATTCAGTACGTTTCAACGACAATTACGCCAACCAAGATGGCGTGTAAGCATAAACGCACGCCAAAGATTTGGCATAACATACTCTCCAGTCTGGCCTAGCCTACGTGTCCATGCATACGAATTGGGTAGAATAACAGACAGTCAGATTACGGATCAAGTCCCGTCTTGATCCCAGATGACTTTACTGGCTGTCATATTTTTTGGCCATTTTAAATTTGAGAATGTTTACTCAGAGTACTACTAGGTAATCAGTAAACGTTATGCCTAGGCCCTAGGCCTATGTATGAGGCTATACATCAAATTTAATTTCTAGCCTACAAATAAACACACAGTCTAGTGAAAAGTCTGTCTAGCTAAACTAGTAATTACGTAGGCTAGGCCTACATCTGGCCTAGGCCTACATCACCAGTGGCAGTAACTGAGTCAGTGCATTGTCAGAGAAATATGCCTAGGCTAGTAGTACTAGCCTAGCAATATGCTAGTGCTGGCCTAGCCTAGGCTGAGAGGAGGCTAGACCTCGGCTAGCGTATCCAAACCTGTTCATTTTACGATGAACAGAGAGTCGCTTTATGGACTTTATTCCAGTGTTCGTGGTCATCATGAAATTTGTACTTGTATCTTCCATACACCAGTTAATGTCAATGTTAATTTCTTGAACTGCCATCCTTTCTGTTCGTCAGCGATTCATCATTTTTGTTGGCTAGTGTTGCTTAGTGACAGTGACACTGGTAATGGGTATGCAATGCAATGCTCTTTTCAAGTTTACACACTATGTACGTGTACGTAGGCTGTAACGCAGCTGACTCAGGTATGCAACATATTATTATTAGCTGGCTCGGTATTTGTTGAAGTTAGCACGCCTTTCCCAGCATTATATTCTACCAACTTGAAGGATTGTGTTAATTTACTACGTTAAAAATAAATGTTTTTCTTCCCATCACAAATCGTTCTGCATCGAGAAGTAAGTCCCGAGAATGTTCTTAGTAGGTTATTTTCGACCAGGCTAGATAGACTAATATGGCCAGTATATCATTTTGGTGCCGGGCAAACTGATAATATAGCAGACAGGCCGGACATTCACCTCGGTATACCATTCCACATATTTTGTATCCCCATCCCCACCGTCGGGGATATCCGGAAACCACGTCAAAGTTAGGCATATGGTTAATTGCGGTGTCGAATTAAAAATCAGTTTTGGAAATGCGGAAACACTGTCCTAACTTCAACATCATATATCGAGCCAGCTAAAATGTGTGCGTACTTCAGCTGGGTCTATGTGTAAACGTACGTTCGTTACTTTACAGGGACCCTGGGGGAAACACTGGCTTGCCAGTGACGTGGTCCCGTTATGAGTGATTTAATAAAATTAAAATTAAATAAATTACTTGCATGGTAAATGTCGCCATTGTAGCCTAGCTACTGCGCCTTCGCATCGTCCATTATTCTTCCAAATTTAGTCAGGCTAACTTAAAAGCAAGGCTTATTTAGTCCTGACCCGTCATAATTAAAAATTATTGTCTCAAGATCGGAACAGCCTATTGCGACACCTTTTTTTGTAAAAAAAAAAGGCGAATTTAGTTACGACTCTTGCCTAAAAATCAACCCTTAATCGCACTGCGAATGATTACGCTTCAAACGGCTGAAAAAACAACCCTTTTAGTTCGCCGTTTTTCTGGACGAGCGGATACAGGCCACTGTTTGAGGTCCATGCAAAAAGAAATTATTATAAAGTAAATAGCCTAGGCATGCATCGAACTAGAACATTGAACGGTAGACCAATTATAGCAAACGAATTGTCAATTTTACCACTAGCTTTACCACTCCTATAGGCCTACAGTTTAGTAACCCTTATTTTTTATTTTTAAAGCAGGAAATCTTACCTCGATTCCACAATAGTAACTGCCGTCGGTATAGGGGTCTCCGTCAGATTCGATTCCACAATAGTAACTGCCGTATAGGGGTATCAAATTCGATTCCACAAAACTGCCGTATTAAGGGTATCAGATTCAGGAGTAAGACCGTGAAACAAAAACATCTGTGTGAAGGCAGGTGAATAGGTGGCTGGTATAGTATATATAGCTGTCGGTAAATTAGGATTAGACGGTATGGGCCTTATGGCGGGCCTTTCACATTTTACGTACATAGTCACTCATCTTTACGCGTACAGAGAAATGACCAATCAGATGGATCCTTTTATGAAAATACTTCACGCGTTACGAGAAATGACCAATCACCTTTTGTCCAATCCTTTTTGTGCTGACTACTAAAGAAATTTTCTACCAATAGAAAATTCCCTTATATTATGATCGTATTATGATCGTAGCCGGCGATTCATTGTCCTTCAGCATTAACCCTTAGGAGAGTGACGTACACATGACTGCAACATTGAGGAGGGGTGGTGAGTGTTGGTTGGGGGGGGGGGGCGGGTCACAAATTACTATCCCGGAAGGGCACACACCGTAGTCACTATTGTCTCATCTCAGGCAGTAGCTGCTACACTAGAAATATACACGAATAGCAGTAACTGCGGAGCAATAATTGTCATGTCTGGTGTGGGGGGAGCTGGACATGAGCTGGCGAAGCTCCCGGAAGACCTAGTGCAACTTTGGACATCATTTATATATAAACTATAATTAACTTGTCACAGCCTTCTATTAAAACTAAATACAGAACTATATACCGCTCATAAGAAACTGCCCGGCATAGGGTCCTGCTAGGGACCCGCTAAAGAATATTCTGTGTGGTCCAGGAGTAGTCTTGGAAGCACTGACATTTTGGGGGTCTTGTATGCATGTATTACTAACCGGGATGATCATGCCGTTTGTCGAGTAAGTTTCTCCAATTTGTCGGAAACATCAAGTCACGTCGGGATGATTGTCCACCTAAGCTATCGGGTAGATTTACGTTCACCCATGTCATAGGCGGAATTACTAGCCGCCTCCAGAAATGATTGGTTGTCGGGCAAATCTTGCGGGGGCGATGATCCATATAAGCTATTGGATAGATTCAGGTTCATCATCTTTATAAACAGGATTAGTGGGGATCGGCAGTGGGAGACAATTACCCCCCTCCTCCTATTCCCACCCCGCATTTTAAAATATTTCCTTTTTAGAAAGTGGATTAAAAAATATATTTATCTCTTTTTTATTGTCTGGCACAATTTTGTATGTTATATATGGCACCATTTTGCAGATATGTGACCTTAACATTCTAATTTACTCTCAAAAGGAGCGGGGTGAACCCCTTCCTTTACACACCTCCCCATGATTTATTTTAAGAAAGTTGAATTTTTACTTACTCTCTTTAATTTTCTGGCACAATTGTGTATGGTATATGTGCAGCACTCATTTTTCAGATAGGTGACCTTCAAATGTTTTTCTTCAGAGTCCGTTTTAGCCACAGACATAGATCATAATTGAATTTAAAGTTACATTAACCCACTACCTCATTTCCGAAGATCGAATCCCTCCCGTCTGCGCTGGTTTGTCGGAAAGGAATTAGCATTGACATTTTAGAAGTTATAACGTTGATTGGAAATCTGGGACTTTCTATCGGGACAATCATAGATTTTGTCGTGTAAACATGTCAGTACCCCCCAGTCATCTGACCTTAGTGAGACCCCTGACTGTGGATATAATTTTAATTCTGTGCAAAAGGTACCATCATTTTGTATCCTTAATTCTGCAACAAAATTATTACACACTACCCTGCATCAGCGTGCCCTTCTATAAAGGTTCACAAACTCTAACTAAATCAGTCGGGGGGGGGGGTAGCATGTGGACCCACCTCTGAAATCCTGCTCACGCCACTGGCCCTAGCTACATAAAAACATCCACCCAAACCAATTTTCAAAAAGACTCCCTACTACCCCAAATACATGTACCCATTTCGAACACTATCCGTAGCCCCACTAATGGGTTCCTGGTGGAGGAAAGCCCCAGGAAGATGTAATTTGAAGAATCTTATATGTGTAAAATGTGCTAAATAATATTACTAAACTGGAAAAAAAAAGAAACATAATATACCGCACGTTTTTTTTTCTGTCATTTTTAAAACTTAATTTTAGGTTGCCATTAGTGTCTTTTTGTCACTTGATAAACACAAAATGTGTTTATTTCCCTACAGGTTCCAACAGAATATAGAGGTTATTGAGTGCAGATAATTCCCTTATAGCCTGTTTGTTCTGCAATATTGTCTATTTCTATATATGCCTTCACATATATTGTTTTTCCTTGCTTCCTATTACTAAATTATTGTCAAATCCTCCCGCCCTCCTATTCCAATTATCTTATCTCGCATACTATTCTGCTCTCCCAAATGCGGCGATTTCTTTTCAACATTGGCACATTTCCCGATCGCGAAAGGCCTAAGGGTGAGGCACCCCTTGTGTTTTAGAGTTTTATATGAAACAATATCTGAACGATTACATTTAATCAAATCTTTGATATTTTGTAAGTTACAATGCAGCTAGGGGAGGTTGTGTGGACATATTTACCCTACAAACATATATGATTGTCCTGACAGTCTCAAAGTTCTCGACAACGCTATAACTTCCTGAAAAACCAGCACAGTGACGATATTTAATTTCGGAAAGTGGGGGAGAAACTTTATCGATTTTTTCCTAGTCTGTGTCCAAGGCTAAAATGCTGCGTCCTGATGGACAAGTATAAAGTGAGGGACCCCCCCCCCCCCTCCCCCCGTTTTTATTTTTTTTAGCAAGATTGAGGTCAAGTAAGAGTACGGACTTGAGTACTACAAGTCTGTCCTTGTACTTTCTTGTCTTTGTCTGGATTGTCAAGAGGGAGTAGGTCGGAGTAATTAATATGGGCCCAGGTCTAATTAGGTAATCGGGGTCCCGCAAACTGTTTACATAATTACTAGAAAATAATGTTCATAATAAAATCACTAAATTTACGTTCTTTCATAAGTGTATTTTTGGGATGGCTCCAAATTATCTGTCTGGGAAAATCCACAAAAAAGAAAACACGAGAATCACAAGAATGTCTAGATATCTCACTTTGGTCCAACCAAGAACAAAAGGGAAAACATATGGTAATCGTGCATTTAGTACAGTCGGTCAATGTTTGTGGAACTCTCTCCCAAATAATCTAAAGATAATTTATGATTTTAATTCTTTCAAATCAACTCTCAAAACTTATCTTTTCAATAATTGTCTTTAATTATTTACTACAGTTTTGTGAGGCGCTTCTGTCAACTGTTGATTAAGGGACGCCATATAAATGTCTTCCATTATTATTATTATTATGACCCAAATTTAAAAAGAAAACATTTTCGGAAGTGGAGGAGAAACTCTCTCCTGCATAATAGTTCCTTTACACTTACCCCCACCCTTCTCCTTGGACTAGATATGGGATGTATATAATATCATAGAAATGTAGCCACGTTGTAATTGGTTTATTTGCTTCACCATAATCTATGTCATCCCGGTCCCCCTCCCCAATCAAAACCCATTACAATCGCCGCATTTTAATCAAATCAGGCCCGAGCAGGCCATGATCACCTCGTTAATGGATGGGTGATCAAAAGCCAAAGGCAATATGGCAACAGCTAACGCTAGGACAAAGCTTAAGGGGAGTACAACATCACACCATGACAAAGGAGGAGGGGTGACAGATGTTGAATATTTGTGAGATCTCAACATGTTTGTATCCACCGCGCACTGTGACATTGAAGAATTGTTCACGGACCCCAGCCATGGGAAGTATCACCAATGACCTCAGCCCTACTATAGTTGGGGCTGAAAATTCGAGATTTCTTTGCCCGACTTGTTCCGACTGCCTTGACAGTAAATATGATTCAGTAAAATGTTCTTATTAAAGTGCACTCTACGCGTAGTTTTAAATGTACTATACTTAACACCTCTCATTGTAATTATGATATTATAAGTACAGTATAAAAAGAGCTGTGAAAAAGAGCTGATATTAATCTCAGAAAAGGAGTACGCCGACATTATACCTTGTTCAATTATTCACGGAACCCATCGGCTTTTACAAATGCCCGTTTTTTGGCGGACCCATGTGGACCCCTTTGTCCTCTGACCCCACCCCCCTGCCCCGGACATAACAATATGGTTTAATCATGTAGCAGTGGCTGGCAGGCTGTTAAAACTGATATTACCAGCACCATTCACTGTGGTACTGGTCACTCAATGGAATAAAAATCAGGCCTAAGCAAATACATTTAAATGTAGTGCATCAGCGGTATATCAATCGACTGCCCGAATTGTTATAAGTTAGTCAATGGCGGACTACAGGCCTTAAATACGTTAACAAAGAAGCTTAAATCTAGTACCGATACAGCGGGTATGAAGTCAGTCAGTAGAATAAAACCAGATCTTAAATGTATTCATCTTAAGCAGCCCTTCTTGAACCTTTGAAGCATCGCCTGGTATTATTCCTTAAAATTTGTATGCAAATTGGTCGTTACAAACTTTTTAAGGTTGATAGTGATACCGCATTTGCGTACATAATTGGTCATTATACGCTTGTAATGGTTTGTATTGATACCGTATCAATATAAACCATTGCAAGCTTGTAATCACTAATTATATGAGTATACAAATGGTTAGGGCTAATACTAGGCGATGCTTGAAATGTTCAAATAGAGCTAAACAAATGTATGTATCAGTATAATCCTTAAAATGTTGTTTTCTATGCGATTTTTATACTTGAAAACTATTTGTACTTACATATTCCAACCCATTTCGCTCATTTGCTTGAAATTATATATGAAATTAGATATCACACGCGCTCGTTTAATTCATACTGTTTCAAGTCAATTAAAGAGTGAGCATGTAATGTAATATATGCCAGGCATAGTTTTTAAAGCTCATTGTTTGCAGGCATTCGTTGCCAGTAACGCAGATCGGAACAATAAGCTAAAACAGTATGAACTTACCGTACATTTGAGCATCGTTTATATATACATTTGTCTATAATTAACCTGTCAACATTGCTATTGGAACTGAAAACAGCTAACAAAAGAAACCGTTTGAGCGAAGCTGCTAGTTGTGTGGTCCAGTGACGAATCCACAGTGGGGTCCATGGGGCTGGGCGGGGCTGGCAAAGCTCCCGAAAGGCCTGCAATTTTGGACATTATTTATGTATAAATTCCGCTATAATTAACTTGTCAACATTGCTATTAAAACTGAATATAGAACAAAATATATCGCTTCTGCTGAACTGCCGGGTGATTGGGTCCAGTTAGGGAACCGCTAAAGGAACCATTGAGTGTCCAGGGGAAAATCCACATGTGGGGTCCAGTGGGAGAAGTCTTCAGAAGCACTGAAATTTGTGGGGTATTATTTTGCTATAATTTAACAGGTTAACGTTGCTATTAAAACTGGAGAGAAAATATATAGCGGTCGCGCGAAATTGCTTGCGTGGGTCCATGGCCCCACTATGAAGGGTTCCTGGTGGGGTCCAGAGGAAAAGCCACAGGAAACACTGTAATTTGAAGACTCTTATATGTTTAAAATTTCTTAAATTCGCATGTTAACATTGCTATTAAACTGAAAAAAATGTATCGCACTTTTTTTTCCTGTCATATTTATTTAATTTAGGATGCAATTATTGTCTTTTTGTCACTTGTAAACTTTGTTTATTTCCCTGCAAGATCCAATAAATGGGGTTTGGACAGAATATATAGGTTACTGAGTGCAGATAATTCCATTATAGCCTTTTTGTACTGCAAAACTGCCGCTATATATATATATAGGTCGTCACACTATTTCCTTTTTCCTGGCTTCCAATGACGAAAGTATGTTGTCAACTCCTCCCGCCCCCTCCTTTTCAAATTATCTTATCTTGCCTACTCTGTGGCTCTCCCAAATGCGGCGATTTATTTTCAACATTGGGTCGGGGGAGGGGGTTCGAAGTTGAAATGTGCGAAGTGCATTTCCCGATCGCGAATGGCCCAAGAAGGGTGGGGTAGGCTTCCCTTGTAGGGAATTTTTTACTTTTGAGCTTTAAATGGAGCAAAATCTGAACGTTTACATTTATCGAATCCTTGATATTTTGTAAGCTACGATGCAGCTGGGGGAGGGGGACTGCTGATATATTTACCCGATAATAACAATATTGAGGTCAAGTACGAGTACGGACTTGAGTACTACAAGTCTGTCCTTGTACTTTCTTGATACATAACAACCGAAATTCAGCAAGTTTAATCGCACTATAGCACAAGGTCCCCCCTATTATCAAAACTCTGACCGTATATCCTATACATATAGCCCACCCCCCCCCCCCGTGATATTTTGGTCCCCTCGCGGTGATACTGAATGA
>WXZC020001053.1:0-10050 GCA_011317855.2 Paelopatides confundens | reverse complement strand
ATTATTAAGTAATATTTATAAGTTATATGAAAAATACATACACATAAATACAGTATGTAGTACTATATAGCAATCTAGTAATTAATGCATGCAAATATGGGGTGCTACACTAGACACGTATCATCAAACGTTTATCACAGTTGATTGGCTCTGTTAAAATGAAGGAAATGTTTCCCTTCAGAAATCAGGCATATTGAAAAAATTGAATCTGTGAAAACTACGAATTTCACTACAATTACGTTAAACATGTTGATGTATTGGGTGCTCAGCGTTGAAGTACCATAGTGGGCCAGTTTGGGTGTCTAGTTAAAATACCACCAGACGTGTAGTATAAGTTACAAACCACTGCCGCTTCCCACATTTATATGTAGCCGCTTAGCGTTTTACAATAACTGAAAATATAACTATAACTATGTTAATATTTGTTATTTTTTACAATCATTTCATAGTTAACGATATTTGGTCAATTTTAGGCACCTTTCAGTAGTTCGATATTGGTGTGCATCATACGAGTTCATGAAAGTTTGTTGGATTGAATACCAAATATATAATATATACATTCCCTTTCTGGAATTTCGTGGGAATTTTACATTCATTTGGCATTTCCTTTGCATTTTTGAGAGCATGACCAAGACAGTGCAGATCGTTGTGGTCATGATTTCGATTATGGGATTACCTAACCACCACAATTGATCAAAACGAAATTATAATTAAAATAACTAAAATTCTCAATCAGATATCTGATATTCTAATATAAGTAAGCTATCTGCAATAACCTTCGATTTTATATATATGAAAATACAATTCCGATATCGAACATACTGGATCGGATATTAAAATGGCTTTCCATAGGCGAGTTGCACAATGAATATATAGCAAACGGTTTAAAAACTATTAAACAACCTAATATTTAATTATAGTACCTTAACAACTTCCAACATTATAGGACGGGGACACAATATATAGTGTCCGCTGAAAATATTTGGATAACTCCAAATCCCCTCCCCACCCCAATCCCCGACCGTACCCCACCCCTTCCGATTACATCCTTGAATACTTCCACACGGGCAGAACATACTATTCGTTTGCCCATCATATTGTTACGAGATTTATGTACTGTAAAGTTCAACAGACAGTACTACCATGGTTCATTCACCTCTTCATAAATATGTCTATATTAGGGGCAATTTCTGTGTAACGTGATCTTTTATTGTGTAGGCCTGGAGTTGGTACTGATATTTTGGGTGGGTGTGTGGGTTCACGGCGTGCCTGTCTGCGCCCCCCGGAGACTCCATATTAAATTAATTGGTGAGAAGCACAAATATGAAAAAGATTGTTAAATTCACTAACTAGAACATATCCACTACAGGAATGATTCCATTGCTTGTATTTATCTTACCTGACTTACCGTTTCTTACCCTTTCATACAACCTACACATTTTAGGAACTCAATTCTGGCAGCATTTGTTTACTTGACAAATATTTATAAGATGGTTTTATCGTTTTAGCAATAAAACATGATACTAGTTAATTCATAAGATGATGATAGTATCTTTAATGTTTTCTCTTTACCAAATTTTGGTCAAGGTAATGCTTACCGCACGGTCGTCCATCGATTTTTAAGCGCTTTGTCAAGTTACACGTCGATATATACTAAGCTATAAACAAATGTAATAATGGTATCCAAAAACCGTCAATTGTTCACGAAATATCGGGGTATATTACATTGTTCCAGTATAAACTTTCCTCCCATGTATGCTGTGGTATTCGATCGACATATACGGTGTTGAATTGGCCGATTTTTTAGCTACGGGAATTTAGCAGGTTCTGGCAACAACGTCCTAGTCGACCTGAACTGGTACGATGACCCTACCTTTGGACGAATCAATGTTAAATAGTCACTTATGTTCATGAAATGTGGACGTAATTGTTGGCATAAAACTCTGTTCCTTGACTACATTAGCAACGAAATATAATGTGGAAAATAAAATCCAACTCTTTATGATTTTATAAATTAAATTCAACTGTTCACGTCTGAATCACACAAATGCAGTTCTTTGCTACACACACATGTAACGCCGAAAGGGAAAAACATTTCGATGATGGTCACTATTTTGGTAATGATGACCGAAACAAACGTAATGAAAGCAACTAAAGGTGATACAATATTGTGTGACGGTGGCGTGGTTTTACGTGATAACGAAGCAGATCGATGTTGCTGTGGCGTAAAATGAAGTCACAATGACACCAATTTGTTTGATGACATTACATCATCTAATACTATGTCAGTTCAAATGTTGACTACTACAACATATTTAATAACGAAACAAACTGATATGATGAAGTATTTTTACTTAAAAGTGACCCGAATACACTTGAACATGCAGTAATAACAATGAGAAAAACGTCAATTGTATCGACGAAAGAAATTGATCTAAAGAGGAACACAAATTATATGACGATGACGAAAAATCTGTTATTTAATGGCGCTATTGCAGTTAACACCAACCCAAAACAGTATGATGAAAGTTGTTGATACGATGATGGCTAGGGTCAGTGGCGTATACACATTCGACTCCCGAGATTGGATTTATTAGGGGTTATAAACCTTCGTGGGAAAGCGTTGTTGTGTGGGGTCTAAAGCGATGTTTTTTGGCAGAATTAAGGATGCTTAGTATCAAAATGATGCTACCTTTTGCACGGAAATAAATGCATATCCACAATCATGGGTGTCAATAAAGTCAAACGACCGGGGGAGGGGCTGGCATTTTTACACTATAACAATCTGATTGACCCAACAGAAAGTACCAAATTCCAAATCAGGGCCACAACATTCGAAATGACAAAGCCAACCCCTTTCTGACAAACCAGAGGCAGGATTTGATCTCCGGATGTGGCGGTTTGGGGGGGGGGGGGATTAGTATAACTTTGTGATGAAATGTTGTTTGTATTCGTGTCTGTGGCTAAAACGGATTCTGGCAGTGTTCTGCTATAACTTTAAGATGAAAGGTTGTTGTTATGACCTGTGTCGGTTGCTAAAATTGATCTTTTGGGTTTGCATTTAAGGTGAGACCCTCTCCTTCTGAGAAACAAAAAGGAATATTAAGGTCCCTTCTCTGCACATGATTGTCACACAGTATATACCATACAAAAAGGAGTACAAAAATAAGTACAAAAAAAGAGTAGGAAAAAGGGGATATCTACTTGTCTCTCCTTGCTGAACCCCAGTAATTATGTTTATAAGTATGATTTTTTCTTCAATTCTTAGACTAGTAGTACACGCCAAATGCATATAAGGAAGAAGAATTCTTACTCCGTTGAACCCATACAAAGTTAATGTAGCCTACTGATTTTGACTAAGCCTTTTTAACGATTTAGGCCAAGTCTGAATTTCGACATTTGGGCTAGGTTTATATGAATATACAAGATAAAACTTGCTTGAGGGGGGAGTGTGGCTCCCTGACAAATGTTTTTTTTGGGAAGGAAATCTGATATGATGTTCCCTACTATTATTATTAGGGGACATGCCCACCTTCATCCCATGATCCCCGCCCAATATGCTTTATATTTGCATGATAGACGCTCCAACTATCACGGCAGCCATGCAGCTGTCTCGCAACTTTCTAGTTTCTCGGATTTACCATAATAGATAAAAAATAATACAAATAAAATCAAATAGAATGTCGGGTGCCTGTTACGCCAAGTGAGCACGGCCATGCATGCCCCTGGAAGATGAACCAACTTCCACGAACAAAAGAACAAATCAACATTTGGCCCAGGTCTACAACACTCATGACATATGCCTAGCTATACTTTGATAATAAGGATCATAACGTGATCACCTTAGTTATAAAATAGTTAGTTCTTCATTAGTATACGGAATATGTTATATAACGTTATCATCAGTGTTCGAAATACAGGGGGTCTAGGGTTGGTTGAGCCCCGCCCCCCCCCATGATATCGGGACCCCTAAAGACATTGTAAGAGGACACCTGGGTCCTTATAAGACCCTCGCTCACCCATCAAACAATTTGTATCTTGTATATTCATATAAACATAACCAAAATATCGTTCACAAATGAGGGATTTCATTCAATTGGGGGACTTTTTCTGAGAAATTCTGCGACGAAGGTGTTAAAACACGGAGAAATTCAGACATGGCTAAATCGGTAAAAAGGCTTAGTCAAAACATTAGGCTACATTAACTTTTGTATATGTTCAACGGAGTAAGAATTCTTCTTCCTTATATGCATTTGGCATGTACTACTAATCTAAGAATTGAAGAAAAAATAATGCTTATAAACATGATTATTTGGGCTCAACATGTATGGTATATACTGTGTGACAATCATGTGCAGATAGATGACCTTAATATTTCATTTTCCTCAGAAGGGGACGGTCTTCATTTACATACAAAGCCACAAGATCCATTTTAGCCACAGACACATGTCATAACAAAACATCATCTTAAATGTATACACCCCCACCTCCCAAGCACACTTTCGGAGAATTTCGAGCACTGTCAGGATCCGTTTAGCTACATACACACATAAGAACAAAATTTCATCTCAAAGTTATAGTACCCCATCAGTCAATTGACTTTATTACCACCTCTGATTGTGGATATAAATTTACTTCCGTACAAAAAGTACATTCATTTTTATTCTAGGCATCCTTAATTCTGCAAAAAAGTATTAAATAACCCTTAATAAATCAAATATCGGGAGTGAGAGGTGTACACGCTACTGACTATAGCCACTCAACTATCAATTGTTTTTCTCCAAAAAATCCCCCCACCCCACCCCAAATACATGTACCAATTTCGAACACTGGTTATTATGAAATATGATATTATAGTTAGATGATCGTTGAGCCACGGATATCTGCATAGCAGTGTCCCTTTAAAAACATGGAAACATGAATGGCGCCTCTAGTGACGTCATCACATAAAAAAGACGTCATCATATGAAAATCTGTCATATTAAAAAAAATTATCATATCAAAAGCCTTCATCATACGGTTTTGGTTTTCGTTAACTGCAATAGCGCCATGATTTCATGATTTTATTTCACCGTCATATAATTTGTGTTTTACATTATATAACTTTCTTTCGTCGAATTACTTGACGTCTTTCTCACGGTTAGTATTGCATGTTCAAGTGTATTTGTGTCACTTTTAAGTGAAAATACATACATTATATCAGTTTGTTTCGTTATTAACTCTGTTTTAGTAGTCATCATTTGAACTTATATGTAATTTAGACCATTATTCGATGTCATGGAACGTATTGGTGTCATTGCGACTTCATTTTACACCACAATTACATCGATTCGATTCGTCATCACGTACAATTACGCCACCATCACACAATATGTTATCACTATATACTTTAGTTATGCCTTCATCAAATTTGTTTTGGACATCATCAACAAAATAGTGGCCATCATCGAAAATGTTTCCCTTTCGGCGTGCCATACACACAGTGTGTAATATGTTCATGTCGGCAAACACGATGATGCCACCTCAAACTCATATATAATACCATATCTACTTTATTGATTAAGATACTGTAATGCTTTATATTGGTATTTTCAAAACCACTTTATTTGACTTCTGAAAGCGGCAAATTATTCCATGTGATGATGTTGATTTTGTTGATATTACCCCATCTACCAAAAAGTGGTTATCCAGTTTTCATTGTTTCTGATAATATGTTCATATTACAAAACACGACTGTAGTTACACTTATCACAGTGTATATTATGCCGTTTGAACCCATCCACATAGTGTTCAGTGCACATGATCATCCAACTCCCATTATATATTATTTTCAGCATTGAGCATGGTGAAATTAGTGTTTTTTTCTTTGTACACATACAGATGAGCCAAGTGTTCACGGTTTTTTTTTAAGAAACACAAACATCGAATACTTATATAATAATTTACGAATATAGCACAATGACGATAGAGTTCATGGCTAACGGAAATCCAAAATCAATTGTTAGCTTAGAAGTGGAAAATAATTAAGGATCAGCGGATATTCCAATATTATTTAACAAATGTGTCTGGTTAGTAGCCCGGAAGGTGTGCCAGGTGACAAATGTAAGCAGAAACGTATTATGTCGCATTGGATGCGTATTTAAAAATGAAATCGGAAATGCCATACTCAAAACAGACATAATGATTACTTTAAGTATATATCTATGTGTGAATTTAGTTTGTGGAATTCATCGTAATATACATGCATAAAGCAATGTGTATGTTATCACTCCACTGAGGACAGGAAGTCGTGATATTGAAAATTGCAACTGTAAAGTGTTGATAGGGACTGGTTATCCAGTTATCTACAAGTTTAACCAATGAACTCTGAACATATCAAACTCATTTTATAAGAAAAGGTCTGAATTTATCGCCTTAAATCACAACATAGGTAATATTAATTAAGTCATATTAAAGTACTAATTAATACATCTGACAGTTGGCTATTTTTGTACTTTCGTTTCTGCTATAATAAAATATTGCTCACCATATTACTGATTAATAGTTAAGTTCACCGTTAGACATTTTTTTCGATAAGTTATACCATAGCTAAGGCTACAACAACGATAATTACCGTTAAGAGGGGGTGTAGAGGTCGGGATGCGGAAATACGTAATGCCGCCAATCAATCATGAACGATGTATGTTGTAGAACAAAACAGAATGTCATGTTTTCTGATGTGAAAGAGTAAAGTAATGTAAATGTAAGTATGACTGACATTTGAAACCAGTATCAATTAGTTGCTACTAAAGTATTAATTAATATAAATGACCGCCGATTAAATTTCGTTTCCGAGTAAAATAATAGTTATCATACTATATATCATATTTCTAATAGCTGATGTCACTGTGGGACATTTTGATCGATAGTATCTACCGTACCTAACGTTAAAATAGCATTACTTTCCTATTATATGTTTACCATTTGAGAAATAGCGAGAGGAGTACACTGAAATAATGAAGCGAAATGAAATGCTGTTCCACCCGGCGCACCTGAAGTGCAGATTCGGCATTTTCAAGTTTTTTTTCAGGAACAGCAGCGCTTCATTCAAGTGCTAAATAAGTACATTAGTTTTTCAGTGTACTGTCGCAAAATTCGACATAAACGTACCCTGTTTTTATAATAACATATTAATAGTTTGTTTTCTGACGTTATAGTGATGCTACTATACGTGACATGAATTCGGAGTAACATAATACATAGCGTGTTACATAGTAATGCATCATTTTACGGCTATATATGTTTGTTTGTAATCTATACATATCGTACGAAACGCAATTATATAATGCACGAAATATATACGTGGGCAGACGGTAGCACTGTGGTGTGAGGTTTAATGGGATGGACATATTAAATAGTGCCGACATTCCATCATAACATAAATAAAGGCTTTTGTTTGCGGATAATCAGCTAGTAGAGTAATAATACCCTTTAAAAATGGTCTACAGAATTATATTGAAACATCAGAAATTAAAACAAAATCTATAAAATTATAGAGTACCTTGAAACACCCACATTCTATATACAAATTTCTCCGATAATCTAAGAGGAAATCGTCTATAATTCTATATAGCTCAATAGAAAATAACAGAGAATTTATATCAAAATATTCTATAAAAAATATATAAATTATATAGGAAATCTTATATAAACTCTATATAATATCCTATAGAAACTCGACAGAAATTCCATGGAAAATACAATATAAATTATATACAAAATCCTATATACACTCTACAGAAAATGTAATAGAAATTATATAGAAAATCGTATATAAAATCCATATATTTTTTCTACAAGATCCTATAGAATTTGTTTGTAATGGTAATGAATAAAACACATATTCGAACAGCTAGGAGGTAATGTATAGTGGGGTTCCGTATAACACGTTTGGGGGAGAATAAAACATAACTACAGTATATTGATGATTTGATGATACAGTAGAAGACATGTGTAGCCACAACTGTGAGATGGTGTATTGGGGACATTACAGTTACAAGTTAAAGGGGCTTTATGAGTTTGAAATGCAGTTATTTAACTCCGTATACGAATTCTAAAATTTCAAACCCTTGATTTTAGCATGAGCAGATAGTATACAATGACATTTTTTACAACTTTTCTCCAACAATTGTGGGGCCCTTGCAAAGCCAAAATGGAAACGTAAAATCAAACAATAACAAACGGTCGTCCACATATTTGTTTATGTACATTTCACTTGTATTACAATCTTCCAAAACGTATGTATTTTCAGCTCACCGAGAGACCCGTTACCACCCTATAATCTATTTTGTAAACTATGATTTGTCCCTACCACAAACAGAGTGGACCTGAATTGAATTGCCAAGGTTCACAAGCTAGTCATACAATCCCTCGGGAAAGTTATACATTGTCAGAACTACTTTAAGTTAGTTATTGTGTTTCATCGCACAATGTTTGCATTGATTACATGAGCATCAAGTGTGTGACCTTGTGAGGTATGTCTGGTCGATGGAGTTGATGACGCATGCATGAGTCAATAAACTTAAAACCCAACAAAGCCCGAGTTTCGTGAGTTTTTAAATGTAAAGGTGCGATAATGTGAGCTATGGACACATGGTTACTCAGATGCATCAGCCATTTCCTGTTTTGATCTCTCATTGGATAATATTCAAAATATTGCTGGTCCACATATTCACATGATCTGCTATTGTTATGATTTTCGTTGGCCTACTTCTTTGCGAAAGGTAAACAAATTGTGGAAAGAAACACCTCATTCTGAAAATGTGATTTAAAACCACGTGTCGGTGCTTTTAGACACCATTTTAAAATTTCTAACCGGGTTCTAATCAAACTCCTATTGCCCATTGAAGAGTACAAACTGTTTACATGTCTGTTTTCTGTACAATTTTGTTACCGTCTCTGAATAATCCCATGCTGGTTTACGTACTTGTTATTATATATTAATAATCCAATGTATGTTCTTCATACGTACTTGTATCTTAATTATCACAAGTTTGTTTTCGTACGCACTTGTTAATATATCTTAATTACCACATGCTTGCTCTCCATACGTATTTGTTAATGTATCTTAATAATACAATGCTTGATCGCCATACGTACGTTTAATGTATATTAACAATGATGTGTGTGTTTCACATATGGACTTGTTAATATAATCTTAATAATCACTTGTTTAATTCATAAAGACCCATTTGCGGTATTGCTGAATACGCCATCAGCTATAACAATATATGACCACGATAGAAACTGCATTTACATAAACTTATCCACAATGAATGGACCTCATTAACAACCAAATCATCGCAGATCACCAAACACGGACAATTGTCAGAGTGGCATTTGTATCTCAGTGATGAGACCGAGAGGATGCGGTGAGCTATAGATGATGGGCGTTCAACTCGAAATGACACTCTTCTACATATCATTACGTAACCGTTACTGTGATACATGGTACTTGAGATGGATTAAACATACATTAATTTCAGTAATGCGTATCTTTATTTATCCGTACACATTTATTATCAATACAACTGTACAAATGAACCTACATGTTTATTATTTTAAATACTGTGAAACGTGCACTAAATTCCTAGTAGCCTTACCAACGGAACGACATCATCAAGAAAACCTAAGAAAAAAGCTGAAAACATGTTTAAAGATACAACATTATCCCATTCTATATCAGTACACACCGTTCCCCGACCCGGAGGTTAATTAGCATACATTACATAGGATATTAAAAATACTTACATGCTTATATAGACAGCGCCATATCGTACTTAATTAATTTGACTACGTATACTTACAGCATAAATATTAGGCAATAACACTTGAATCGATTTAAAAGGAAAGTTGAAATTGTGAGAATGAAAGTGACTTTCGTGTATATTATAAACATAAACAAACAAATATGAACTATTTGAAGAGGTCATTGTGTTTAAATATATATATATATATATATATATATATATATATATATATATATATATATATATATATATATATATATAT
>WXZC020001052.1:0-10052 GCA_011317855.2 Paelopatides confundens | reverse complement strand
TGAGTGGCTGGCAACTGCTAGTGCATAACAATTTCATTGGCGGTACCTTAACATTGAGCAACGACAACGGAAAAAGCCGCCTTCTAAAACATCCGTGTTCACAACTTACATATTTTGTGCAGGGCAACCAAAATGACTGCAGGGCAACCAAAATATGTCAAAATTAGTCAAAGTGGTTGCCCTGCGGACACCCATTTGAAATCCCTTAAATTCACACACTGCACTCATTGTTGGCCATATTTCATGTTTTATATTTTTTGAATGGTCTATATCATCTTAATAATCTTACCTTCTTAACGATTTGTATCATTTTATCATCTTATTGTAAAGCACTTTAGATCGTTGCTCGTCTGGTGTTGTATTTAACGCTATATAAATGTATTATTATTATTATTCTAATTATTTTTATGTAAAGCGTTTTAGAACATTTGTAATTGCTTTACGCTCTACAAAATAAATTATTATTATTAAAACTATTATGTCAGTTATTATGTAACTTCAGCTACTGAAAAGTGGGGTATGTAATGTCAGGTATCAACAAGTTATATTCACACTATATCTTAAACTATTTCCTTTTGTTTCAATTCTCAGTAGTGCTGCTAGGAATTTTACCACAGCTGAAGTAAATATTGATGCCTACAATACACCAGTAGGTCTAAAATGAAAAATTACTTGTATCTGTTATTTTTATATTTCTTTACTACCATCCATATCTTTTAGTTTATACCATGACCTATGGTGCGTGGTATTCATACAGAGTTCCTCAGAACATAATGGTAGATCATTTTGTGAGGTCACCCGCTATTATGAGACCATGATGAGAGGTAAAATATTGTCATGTCCTTTTGGTGTAACATCAGTTACCAATGTTGGATTGAATGTTCTGTGCTATTATCAGATGCTCCTTTCTAGGTTTGTATATCATCAAATAGGTACAGATCCAAGTATGTGATACCCCCAACATCCCAAACTAAATTTAATATTTGGTAGACTGCAGATTGGAATTTGTTAGTGTCAAGGGCTCAAAATATAATGTCAGTTACTGTGGGATAGCCCTTCAGGGAGTGTGGTAAGTCTAAATTGAAAAGGGTCATTTTGGACCAGTTTTGATTGTATTATATATCATATAACTTGAAAAATTGAATGAAAACATTTTGAAATGACACTTGTGGGGAATTGTTTCCTCTTTCCAATGAGTTCATCCATTTTTAACTCATCATTTTTAACTCAACTGTGTTGTTATAGTGCTATATTCCTGACTAAATGTGCTTAAACAAGTATTAAAGTGGTTATGATGTAGGTACTGTCAGACTCTGGAAACCGGCCATGTGAGGTATGTAGGAGCAGGGAGTTGTTATAGATGGAGTTGGAACGAGTCCTCACACCGCCCCAAGTCGTTAAATGCCTCATTAATTGCATCCCAATTCTCTATCTATTCTCTACACATTCCTTTCGTTCCCCTGTGTAAAAGAGGGTGATCGTAAAACCCTCTGACAACATGTGAGTAGCCGACAAGGACAATCTGCAATGACGTCATACTTTTCGTAATGTGACCATTTTTGAATTGAACAAAATTTGCTACATTAGCTCTGATAGAGTTATACACATGCGCAGTTCATATTTTACAGTGTTATTGTCAGCAAACGAATGTGCAGTTGTACAGAAAATTACGAAGAATACGTCGACGAAAACCAGGTTAAAATCGAAACTTTTTTCAGTAAGTTTTCTTTTATTATGATGGTCATTATTAAGACACTTTTGTCGAGTAATTTTGGCTTTAAATGGGGCAATATCCACCGAAAAATAGACGATTTTAAAAGCTTTCCGCATATTTCCTAACCATATCGTTACGATATCATATCGTTGCTATGTGATACACGCACTGTGCATATGGTATTATGTGTGACACTTGACGACGAAATGATCAAAATGCCGATTAAAAATCCTATAATTTTCTTGATTTTCGGATTTGTGAAGGTTTATACACACAGATCGCATGCGCATAAGATAAAAACATTTGGGATTGAATAAAGAACGCAAGAGTTATCTTTCGTTTTAAAAAGGAGAGCCCCTAGGCATAATTTCTATAGTATGGGCCTAGGCTAGGCTACACAGATGTCCTAATTAACTCTTGAGTCTGACTGAGTACATTTGTGTAAATGGCATAGCAAATCATGCCTAGGCCTACCCAGTATGCCTATGATAGCCTATGCTTAGGCCTAGGCTAAAAAAGGAAGGGGACCTAGCCTATATGGGGAGGCTTAAGAGTAGTACTAACAACAGTAACAACAACAACAAAATTAGGCCATCTAAATTTGGTAAGGACTAGACTTGTCTTGGCATTATTGGTAATTTATGAATAGCCGATAGTCAGTAGGCCTAGGCCTAGCTGTGTCATACTACACCAGGGTCCCAAAATCATGATCCTGTGCATATGATTTTAGGCTATTTGTGATAGAATGCTCACTTGGTATGTATCTCGCAGTCGTATGAAGTGTTGCTTACAACTGCGTACAGACAGTATTTAGGACCTCTGGTGATGTAAAGTCGCCAGGTTAAATGCATTAAAAAAGCGGCTGTATATTATGTCAGTCATCTGCAATCCTAAAATTATTTTGGTTTTAACATTTCTATAACTTATGCACTTGTCAATTGTTTCACTCACCCCTGCACCCCCGGACATGGTGTGCCGATGTGCGTCAACAAAACGTGTACATTGACGCACCCCTCAGTCACATCATAATTACACACAATTTTATAGGAAATACATAGTGATCTGAGGTAAAGTGACCTACCCCTGAGTCACTATGCAGACAGAAAATTATGGTACACTGATGCACATGTGGGTCACATTATCATGTGTCAATTACTCACATTTAACTGACCATGCCCCGGGTAGTGAGGGTGAGTCAAACAATAGTTGACAAGTGCATTAGAAAGGATATATGTATATATTTATCAGTATTGCTGTGTCTATATGGACTTGAGGTAGGTTTTATTTACAAGTTGAAGGTGCGACGTTACGCAACTTTACAGTGGGTGAGAAAAAGAACAAAACGTAGCACATTATATAACATCATGATTCTGAAGAGAATATAATGTTGGCTAAGTGATGCAGTGTTTAGTAAATAATGCTGGATCCCACTTACCAGGGAGTTGTTATCTTACTACACTAGTAGCATTGAAACTACTGAATATATTACTGCTGATAATCTTCGCTGATGTTGTATTAAAATCCAGACTTAATTGGTTTCAAAATTATTCCAGTACATCTGGTACATCATAAGTGTATCTATCGGCGTACAACTGAAGAAAATGTGAAGGACTGACTGAAATTTCTCAGTTTAATTTGTACATTTCATACTTTCTCAGAATGCTCTGTAATATAATAAAAAACAAAGCTCACGTAATTTTTGCAAACTAAAAAGTCTCTGTAACATTATACCACTGTCATCTCCATAGTGCCATTGGATTTTTTTTTTCTACAAGCAGATGGATTTCCATCGAGAGCGGTTACGATGTTTATGCAGGTTGTGTGGTCAAGCATTAAAAGATGGGGCCAGAAGCTCCCAAACAAAGTTGGCGATAAGCAAGTGTATTTTTACAACACTGAACATTAGTATTACAGATGACGATGATGATATTCATCCACCCAATGTTTGTACTGCATGCCGGTTGAAGATGACAAGGTGCAAGAAAAAGATTCAAAAAACAAAAGAAAAACCAAAACCAGGAATAAACCTTGTAGCATTTGCTCAACATTCTGAAGATTGCTCCATTTGTTCATCAGGTGACTGGGATTTGGAGGTGATTAGTTACTGTTGCAAGGAAAATGGTTACCTTTCATGGGTTAAGGAAGGATATTGTGTTGCAGTCATCATGGACGATTTTGGTTCAACTGTTTTAAAGAGAATTCTGTTTCACGATAATAATTGGAAAGTGTTTGTTTTGAACAAAGTTGTTGAGATTCCAATTGCTGTAGCGAAGGAGAATGTCATTCAATTGATAGAGGAAGTGAAAGAATATAAACTGTGCGAAGGAAATGTTGGCTTCCATCTTTTGAATAAGCAATATGAAGATAAAGGTATTAAAAATGCACATGGGGAAATGATTGCCAAAATAGAACATAATTATTTTAATGGTGATTGTATTGTCAGTGATATGACTGTGAGGCACAAAAACTGCAAAATAATATATAATTCAAGGAGTGACTGTCAACTGAGTATTTGTTCAGTATGTAAGACATACAGAAGCACACTCTCATCTACTGAGAGTAGGTTAAGAAAATTAGATGAACGGGTTACATCCAAATTCACAAGGAATAGTGCATTGACAAGAGAAGAACTTGTAACAAAAGTAAAAACACTGGCAAAAGAAAGAAAGGAACTGACCCAACGACAGAGCACTCTTCGGAAATATGCTGCCAAATTATTAGAGAAAAATGGGGTTCATTTTGAATCTTCTGAAACTGTGAAAATCCAGAAGATCACATCTGCTGTAGAAGCAGAAAAGTCCTTTGAGGAACTATTTCCTCAGAACTCCGTCAGGAGACTCCTTTGGGAGCAACAGAAAAAGGCATCTGAAGTTAAAGACAATAGACAGATGAGATGGCATCCATCACTAATTCGCTGGGCTGTTGCCATCCATTCAAAATCTACAGCCACATATAATCTGATACGGGAGTCTGGCTTCTTAGTGTTGCCACACGCCAGCACGTTGTATAACTATACACATTTTACACAACCAAATGCTGGAATTAACAGTGAACTTCTATTGCGTCTCTCCAATGACTGGAAGACATTTGAAATGGATGAGCATCAGAAAATGGTGTCGCTAATGCATGACGAAATGAAAATCAAATCAGGACTTATATATTCAAGGAGTACAGGAAAGTTTGTAGGCTTCCTTGATGTCGGGGACGTGGAGGCAGAAATGACCCTCTTTGAAAAAAGATGCAGTGAAAGGTACCACACATGGAGAAGACAGATTAGCGTCTCATGTTTTACTTTTCATGGTCTGTGGATTGACATCTGGTCTTAAATTCCCTGTCGCCTTTTTCCCTACCCAGAACGTTACTGGTGGTCAACTGGTGCCCCTTCTGTGGAAAGTTATCCGTGCATTAAAACTGATTGGACTAACTGTCAAGTGCATTGTTTCAGATGGAGCATCTAGCAATAGAAAACTCTATAGTATTGTTAGCCAAAAGCTTGGAGACAAGACTCTACATTATTTTGCTCACAATGTTTATGAGACAAACCCAAATACACGATTGTATTTCATGTGTGATACACCCCACCTCATCAAGACCATTCGGAACAATATTGAAAATTCCCAGTGGAACAAGAAAACTAGAAATCTAATGGTAAGTCACCTGCTTGGAGAGTCAATTGTGTATTGGCATATTGAGGATATCTGGGTTCTAGTAGATCCCATGCCCAGTCAGTCCACCCACATCAAGACTCCCTCTCATACTGACCCAATAAAATAATAAAATCCATCGAATCATACCAATTCTTTAAATTAAAGCATGATTCAGGATTTGATTCCTAATATACAATAACATGTTTGTTTTCAGCATTTTTGTAAAGATATTGTCCATAGTAAACAACATATGGTGTCTTTCATTTTAGTTCAAAAAAATGAAGGATTTTTCACTTGCTGTATTTAGCAATATTATAGAACATGTTCTTGTTTGATACATTATGTGTAAGCTTAATCATACTCTTATTACTGATTTAACAGTGATATGTTTCAAAAGCAAGTATTTGTATTGAACAAATTGTTCCATTTCTCTCCTTTACAATTATTGTCTCTTCTAGTACAATGGAAAACCGATAGCATGGCCACAGATAGTCAGACTATACGAAAAGGACCAGAATTTGAACGGGGCTACACCAGGGCTACGTCTTCTGCCAAAGTTGCGACATGAGCATCTATTCCTGACACCATCACTTCGGATGAAAGTTAACCTGGCTGCACAGGTATACAATCTTTGAAACACTTACCCTGGAACAGTCCAGGATACAATAACACATTAACCGTATGATTCAGTCACTTCTCTGTATGTATTGACAGGGAATTATTATCTGGTATTGAAGAGTAGTGTGTAGGATCAGATTCCAATGGTTTGGCTCTTTCCACACTTAGAGGACTCAAACCAGGATGACATTTATTAAAATGAGTTTTATGAAGTAACTCACTATTCACATAAGTAGATTTGGGGTTTTAAGCTAACTTTAATTTTAATTTAAGATTACACAAGTAGACAACAATGATACTGTAGCTAAAGTCAAGAACTCCCTGCTTAGACCAGACTAATTCAGCACTTATAATATTATAATTTCTTGTTTTTAGGTTTTATCACGTTCTGTTGCAAATGCCCTTGAGAGAAGCAACGAACCTGGCTTAAGTTCCACGGTCGAGTTAATCCGGAACGTGGACAAGTTTTTCGACTGTCTTAATGTTTCAAGTTTTGGAGGATGGCGAAGGAAAAGAAATGAAAATCGGAAACCATACACATCTGTTGAAGATGCCAGATTTCAGGTAATGTTGGATTACATGCAATTACAATTTATTGATGCATTAAAGGATGGATAACTTTTGGCATAATTTTTGTTCATGTTACAGATCATTAGAAATATCATATAAGGTTTTATTAAACAATGCTTCAAATATCGGAAGCAGTCCCAAATGGATTTGGCTGGGCTACCTACTTGTAGTAAGGTCTGTCAGCATGACAAAAATCAAATATCGTAATACCAATTGTTAAATACAGATTTTTCCCGAACATTTTTGCAGAACTGGTATACACAAATTACACTCTGAATAAACTAGTTACTATGGTCCAACAAATGTTTGTATTATCATTATTTTCATTATCCACATCTGTACTCTCCAAAATGTAAAATATTTTCTAACATAGTTTAATGTTGTTTCTCATTTGTATATATTCTGTGAAATATAAAATTGTACTATAAATTTGACCTTTAAGTTAAGGCACATGACAAAACTGTTATGTTTACATTAGGTAGAATACAAACATAACCTACAGTAAATTTTTTGGACTGACATATCAACACTAAAATTATGCCTAAAGTCATATATTAACATCAAGATATTCACTTCTTAGACAAAAAATAAGTGTTTCAATTATTATAGTAGAGGCTCAAAATAACCTCTCCAAATAAAGGGCAAGTGGTATGATGGTCTTGCATATTTTAATGCTACGTGTTCTGCCTCTGTTACAGATTCACCATAATCATGAACCAGGGAGTTGGTATAGTTTGTCACTGATAGCTTTAAATAAAGTCTTATTAGGTTTGCTAATAGTGATTTTGCCTATGATTGCTTTATATTGATAACACTGAAAAGAGTTACTTTTATTATTTCCCCAATTAAGAAATAATTAATAATTTTAACATTAAAATAATAATTTTTATACAGTGGCTTGAAGAGGACTTCCTCACCTATCTTCAGAAATGGGAGAATGAGGCAAAGTCTTTAAGTGGAACAAGTGCTGCGAGGTGTGAGCGGTTTTGCCTGAGCCAGCCAACATTGGATGGTATCAGAATAACAGGTGAGAATACATTCTTCTATACTATGTAAGCACATATAATTAGACAGACAGTAACTCTACGGTTAAAGTTATCCATATCAATGGCCCTCTGTAGGAATTAGAGCGTACTCTGCATTATCACAGCAAGCAGAGGGGAAAACCAACTACACACTGTTTAGGGGGGCTGTAACCCCTGTAAAAATATTAATGGGGATCTTAGTACCCTGACATAATTTGTCAATTTATTTCAGGACAAAAATTACACTAGGTAAGATATCATGCACGTATAATCAGTATCGAGCAAACGCATACATTGTTTATAAAATTGCAGTCAAGAAAACAACATTTGTGTCCCCAGAGCACTAATATTCTTTCTTTAAATTATGTGCAGCAGCCTCCCCACCCTCGAAAAAGTGGTGGTTGTGCCCTTTCCAGCAAGTCATCCCCTGCTTTGCTTCGTTTACAAGCAGTCTACTGAATTGTAAAAGCAATTTGGCAGTCTGTTTGTAAACAAGAAGGGTGGATGTGCAATGTCGGTCTTCAAATTTGATTGTTCTTGGCAAAATAGCCAAGATTTTTTTTAAAGAAGTTGCTCATCTTAGGAGTGTGATTGTATATTTTTCTTAATTAAACAGTTGAATAGTCTAAGCAGGGAGTTGTTCCCTGGTCTAAGTAGCTTTTACTGATAAAAACTGCTTGAATGGGCTGGAATTGCACTCAATTTTTTCTTCTCTTCTATTTATAGTGATGTTCTTTATTGCCATAGCCAAGGAAATGTTAAACATGGAGAAAGTAAGCTACTTTCTTAGTGATAAGCTAAATCAGGACACTGTAGAAGAGTTTTTCAGCAAACAACGTGGAGCAGGTGGCCACCACGATAACCCATCAGTAGACCGATTTGGGCACCACATGTTGGCGAACATTGTTGCAGGCAGCTCAGCTAGAGGTTCTGTCAGAGCCAATGTAAGATTAAACAATGAAAAGATAGTAGTTGACGAAGAACCTTTGCCCAAAAGGAGACGTTCAAACCCCAAATAAGAAGATCCTAGTCGGGTATATTTGTTGTTAGGCAAAAAAAATAATTTATGGTATATTGTTGCTCTGACGTTATGGAGATATAATGTTGTTATGTTGATGCCCGACTATTGATTATAGGATTATTGGTTGACAATTGTTTTTTTGTGGTGGTCATTTGATGTCAACAGAGGATTTGATGTCAACAGAGGTCAAAATCCACCTTGTAAACATGATAACTTCAAAAGTTTAGCTTGGACAAACTTCTTATTTAGTATGTATGTTGACTTTAGTGAGTACAATAACCACCATATTGTTTTGGGGAAGGTCAAGGTCATTTGAGGTCAATATCTGAAAATTCTGTAAACATATTTGTTGTTCTATTTAATCAATAATGGCGAAAGATTGAAATTTGTCCACTGTTAATGTAGTGTGCTTGTATCAAAATTTGCAAGGAATAACTGCCTGCTGGCTTTCTGGTTGCTTCTAATGCTGTATACTTTGGAAGCTAGAATTGCTTCTCTTCTCTGGTGGTTGTAACATGAATTGTTCCCAAACATTTATGTAAACAATTGAATACAAATTTAGTCTTTCTAGCATATTTGGTGGCAGGGGTGTATCAAGGAATGTTTTGGTTCGTTTGATATTTTACCACTGAATCTGGCACTGAAGGCTTTAGTGCCATCCCTTAAGTATTGATTGGGGCTCGTCATGGTGTTGTGGAGTGAATCCCAATGGAAGCTCGGCAGTTTTTGGTATAGCCCCTCTGGTACAAAAAACATGCATAAAATAGAATAAAACAATAAGGACGTCTATGGCATTTGAGATGGACCGTGGGAAGACTTAAAAAAAAATGATTTTATGTATAGGCAAACATTTAGTGTTACAAGTCAAAGTTAGGCTAGTAATTGGACTTTGTTTTTGGTTGGTTAGGCTATGAATTCTGTTCATATCCTTTTAGTAATCTATGAGGTGTAACACTAAATATTAGCTTATACAATAATACAGTTGCCAGAGAATGTTCCTAGCCTAACATTGATGTGTAACACTAAATATTATCCTATACCAGTCCCAATTTTTTTCCTTCAAAATGTGCGCCTCTCGTAATTTTGACCATCCTCATTTGATTTAGTCGTCTCAATGGCAGTGATGTATCACTGTCTAAACCACTGGTTGGTGGTAATATATACAGACTTATTTAGTCAGGAATATGTAGAAAGATACAATAACACAATAAGGGCGACCATGGCATTTGAAATGGTCCATGGGGAGACGCTTAAAAAATGTTAGTTACAAGTCAATATTAGGTTATGAATTTGGCAATTGTTTTTTTTTTTTTTTTTTGGTTTAGGATATGTCTGTTAATAATATATTCACTAAATTCCTAGCCTATCATTGAAGTGTAACACTAAATATTAGCCTATATAATAATAAAGTTGCCAGAAAATGTTCCTAGCCTAACATTGAAGTAAATATTATCCTC
>WXZC020001051.1:0-10056 GCA_011317855.2 Paelopatides confundens | reverse complement strand
ATGGTAAAAGCTGAAAAGGGCGCCAGCAGTCCATTTGAGTCAGCCAGGGGGGGGAGACCGCCCCTGGCTATATGGTAGCTCCGCTACTGGCTATGACTATAAATATAACAATCGCCCGATGAGACTGTCTCAGACAAATGGGAGGCTATACTCGACATACGACATAATTTGTCCGACAAACCGCACGATTCGCCCGACAGAGAATCATTGGGGAGGAGTATAAACCCCAAATGGTGACGCCACTGCCTGGTTTAGATATTTTTAACAGACCCGGAGTAGATCGAGAATTATTGTTCTATATAGAGGAAACAAATTGACCAAAATATATGGTAAGCCTTTATCCTGGTGGCTCCAAATTGACGCAAAATAGGGAAAGCCATATGGCGAGGGGGAGGGTACTATTGGTATTTTTGTCGCGTACTCGAGGAAAGGTTACAGGAGGCGACAATTGGTAAGCGGTTCACAATATTGGGGAAGGTGGTCTGGGATGGTGTGTGGCGGTGGGTGTGTGTGGTGGAGGGTGAGAGAGATTGTTTTAAGGTAATATACTCAACTCTTGATAAAAACTAATTCCAAGACCCCGATGTACCATATAAAAAAGTGGTTGCAGGAAATGGAAATGCATAAATATTTGTAACCGCGTTGAAAATCTTGGATGTGTACATCTGCACCCGTTGTACACAGGGTTCGCTTTGCAGTGTGTATCTAACCCAACGGTGATGTGGATGGAGAGATGCCATCGTGGGGATGACCTTTGGCGGGTTTTTGTCACACAAAAAAGGGTAGGGCAGCCTGGTGGATATTTGGATCCACCACTATGGGCCTTCCTCCTAGGGAATTTGGCTCCTTCGATATTAGCAGAAAAACCTCTCCAAGCTATGGCTCTTTTACAACATATAATAAAGCTAGTAGTAAACAGTTAAGATAAAAAAATAACTACTGTACATTGCACACCATTGACAAAGTTAGCAATATATTGAATGTACTCAAATATTACTTTATTATTCATTGACATTCCTTCTATGAACTCCATTGATTACATTATTTGGTAAAAATTAATATTATTATATTTACAGTATATTGATCAATATATTCTACTTCAAGAATGTGTGAAAGATGTGACTGAATTCAAAGTATATAATGCTAAGAGTTCAATGGTAAAAAGTGTTCAAAATTGAGGAGTGTGTGCTACTTGTTGGTAAAACATAGCATATATGCAATATTTAACAGATTCTTTGATAAATAGTTGCCTCTCCTCAACTGTGGTTCTGCAATATGTTAGTTCCCTCAATTATTAAGTAAAAGTAGTATCTATGTTTTATAAATATGTTACCTTTATCGTTCACTGATATTATCCATCATGTACTTATTTAAGAAATACTACTGAACTTAACAGTCTTCCTATCGGGTGAATGGACTCTAATGGTGGTAGTAATCAAGTATGCTGCAGAAAGACTTCTTAGCCAAACCAAAATTTGCAATAGGCTCATTAGTGTCATTGTTTACTTTGACACAATCATTATCTACATGATACTAAAACTATCTCATTTATTTAGATGTCAACAACAATAAACACATATTCCCCTTAAGTAAACCACTTAACATTTAGCTAAATGTTGGTAACACCCATGAAACTTATTTTTATGTTTTGAATATCATGTTATGGAGTTGTATATTCTTGCTTGTTACTTTATTATTGGGCCGATTTCATATTGTTACCTTGACGTAGGTAAACCGGCACGATGATCGTGCTCGACCGATTGAGAGCGAAATAAACAATTAAAAGGCAGAGCATTTTTCTGTTAGATATAAGGTGTATCTATTGGTTGTGATGGAATGTGGTTTGTACCCGAAGAGTGTGAACAGCTATCACTTAGTTGCTGTCCATACGAAACATATTTGTTGTACATTAAATGAAGTAAACCTTAGCATATACCAATAATACCAAGGCAATTCACATTACATTATACATTGTTCTACTATTCAGAATGTGGTGCCAAGTCTCACTGTAATATTATTCAACAAAGGATTTTGATGGCATTGAAATATATTCTCTATCAGCTATATTGCTTTCCTTATTCAAACAACTTAAATGTTAAGCAATGCTTAAGGAATGGTTTATACCATCATATTAGTTTTTTCCATACCAGATCATCGGTGGAATTCGGTATATATCAAACAATAGAGGTACTTCCAGTGGCAGTATCAAGGAGGGGAAGTATAGTGTGTGGGGAGAGGGGGGCTAGAGAGAAAAATAGTGTGAACATTTTCTAGAGGGGAGGTAACAAGTTTGTTGATGACCGTCCTGAATAGTTTTGCATCATTACAGGTGCTTATATGCAAACTTATACTACCTTTTGCACACATTTGGAAGTGTTCCCATTTTTATCAGTAAGTAACTAAATACGTATATGTATACATTTGGGGAGAATTGCAAATAACGAGAGGGGGGGAGGGGGACTGTGGCCCTTGATAATTGTTTGTTCATGTAAGATAGCTTAGATGCAAAATGGCGCTATCATTTGTATTGTTTGAAGTATATTTATGTCCCACAATTTTTTCATTTCTTCGTATAAAAATTGATACATTTGTTGACATTTTCTAATAATGAGGGAGGGGAGGGTATGAGTCCTTTGATAAACGTGTTCATGTATGTAAATGAGATTATTATATGCAAACTATGTGCTATCATTTGCATCTTACGAAGTATATTAATGTTCTACATAATTTCATTTCTTAGTAAAAAAGTCATAAATTTGGGGAAAATTTACAATTAACGAGGGGGGGGGGGTGGGGTTGTAGCCCTTGATATATTTTTGTTCGTGTAAGGGGTTTTAGACGCTATCTGTGCAATTTTTGGAATAAAACACGGTTTCAGCAACTGGTATAATGATTCCCCAACCAGAAAAAATATTGGTGTGTCTCTACCCTGGTTTTTTTAGTTAACCTTACAATGTCAACTGCACAATGTGAGGTTGAACTGGAACCAGTTCAGACTGAACTAGAACACACATTTCCAATATAGAAATTCGGAAAATATACCAACTGGAAGTTCCCAATTGCAAGTAAAAAATTCCAGTAAATATCTGCTGACAAAATTAAACAGATAAACAGGTAAATTGCCAGAGAATTAAGGAACACCTTAACATGCACTGATATTTTTTCAGATTTACCTCTTCAAGATATATTGTTAATATTGCGAAGTTTTATTTCATATCATATCATTCTCTATGAACTAAAGTATGCAGGTTATTCAACATCTATATTGCAGCAATAATCATCACAACAATTAAATGTAATTAAACAAACATACAATCTCTAATGAAGCACTAACATCACTTATGTCACATAACTCTTTCAATTTCAGGTAACTCGCATACCCTATGAATATTCATGAACTGGAACCAGTTCAAACTGGGACCAAATCATACTGAACTGGAACTAGTTCAATCTGAAAGCAGTTGAATAGGAAATCAGTTCAACATGAAAAGGAACCAATTTAAAAGGAAACCAATTCAAACCGAATTGGAACCAGCTCCAAATGAACTGGAAGCAGTTCAAGCTACTCATTTGAAATCAATACATCAAATTTACACATTGTAATTTCCTTAAAAGTCATAAACATAGATGTTAGCATACCCAAATAACTACTTCCATTGGTAATTTTGAGGCATGTGATGACCACTTCTACTAAAAATAATTTCACACATGAATTGGAGAAAAGCCCTGTTAAAAAATCACAGTTAAAGTCCCCAGTTGAAAATTCTGGAACCTGTTGATCTCAACTAGATCCAGTTAACTTCAATTGGATCCAGCTATGGAAGACTGAGTCTCTTGTTAGCATTTGCAGTATATCTGAAATCACCTATATGGTGAATACAGATCAGGTTTACCTTGCAGTAATAAGTGTGCCATTCAATTTAACTAATTCTGATTTCACTATTTATCAATACCGCAACTAGGTAAATATATGTTGTTATAGGCCTATGTATGCATACGTGCATATTTTAGCGCTAAATGATCATGGTGAAAAGTATGTACAAATTGGTCAATTGGTCAAAAGTACATCCTTTTTATTCGGCAGTCGGCTCAATAGCCACGATACTGATGAATTGAGTGCTACTGCAAAAAAAAGGAATGTAACAGTGGAGGATCCAGAAATTAATTATACAGGGGCTAGGGGCAACAGTGAGGTGTGGAAACATTTCGAAAATTGTGTTTTAAAGTGATCAAATTTGGACATTTCTTTGTAGATAAAATGTAATATTGTTTCACAGAACTTGAATAAAATAGTAGGCGTTCATATTTACTGAAACACATTTAAAATTCAACTCCCCCAAGTAAATTTCTATTCAAAACCAGTTCGAACTGGAAGCAGTTCAAAATGTAAGATTGAACTGGAACCAGTTCAAACTGAACTGGAACTAGTTCAAATCGGTTCCAGTTCGGGCAGAGGTTCAGGGGAAGGTTGGTGATTTGTCGACTGGGAGAACAAAATATCTGTAAATTAGACGGAAACCAAGCTGTCTGGTCTTTTCTCTCGTTATACACCTGTCAATTCCCAAACTGCAGGGTTCTACTTCAAAGCAGCTGGTTACGTTTGCAATGTATCTTCTCCCGCATAGGACAGCTTAAAAGTGATATCACAATCACAGTGTCTTTTTGTACATAAGATAACAATTTGCATAAAAATGTTGAATTGTTAAGACTATAACTCATAAAAACAGAAACATTTTCAATTATCTACCTACATACGAAGCGTTCATTGTGATATTTTGCAGATAATGTTGAATTGTTGATAACTCATCAAAAAACAGAAAATGTTGCATTGTGCATTTTGACATTTTTCAGAAAAATGTTGAATTGTTATGAAAATAACTTATTACAAAAATCAGAAAAATGTTGAATTGTCAACTAAATATCAAATGTGCATTATAACATGTTTATGAAAAATGTTTAATTGGTTAATTAATTGTTAACATAATTTCATCAATTTTTTTCAAAATGTTTATTGTTCAGTTTTTCCAAGTGAACAAGTGAAAATGTTCAATTATCCACTACATACGACATTTTGCAGATAACGTTGAATTTTTCATAACTCAACAAAAACAAAAAATGTTGAATTGTCTACTTCATAAGAAGTGTGCATTTTTATATTTTGCAGAAAAATGTTGAATTGTTATGAAAATAACTTATTTAAAAAAAATCAGAAAATGTTGAATTGTCAACTAAATAACAAGTGCGCATTATAACATGTTTATGAAAAATGTTTAATTTGTTAATTAATTGTTAACAAAAATTCATCAATTTTTTCAAAATGTTTATTGTTCAGTTTTTTCCAAGTGAACAATTACAAACTTATCTGCAGAATTCTATTTTGTAGACTTCCCTTCATGTCAGCAATTCGTCAAATATGGTTTCACGTTGTCAAATATTTTAAAGGTTATCGAGATTATCCTGACTACCTAATACACAAGGCTGTTTTAACAACGATATGCATGTTTCACATAATGTTAATTTTCAAGTTGTTGGTTGAATGGCACTTCCATCGGCCTTCCATGGAGTTGATTATTGAGTATGTTATATGTACACGGAATATTTGAGATAAAGACAAATATCTTTCATCTGTTCATGGATACATTAATAACTAGGAAAGTGTTCGAATATTATAAATGTTTCCAAGTCACAGATATCTGGTAGCTGCTATGCAATCCTTCCATAGTGGAATCGATCAAAATAATTTATCGAAAAAGGATCAATATTAATTCTTTTGAACGTTGTTCGAGATAAAGGTTTGCATCTTTAGAATGGCGTCCTTACGACACAGAACTGGCATCGTCATTACGCTTGTAAGTATAGTCGTTCCCTTTGTTAACTGTAGATTTTCCCACTTAAATGGGAATTTACTCATAACTTAAGGGAAAACATACACTAAAATGTTACTCAAAACAATGACAAATTTGGCAACATTTGGTGTATTTTTAATGGGTAGCAGGAAACAAATATTTTGTACACGATTTGAAAAATGTCTTGAACATAGTCGCCCATGATATATGCATCATGATATATGGACTATAGTAACATATATAGGCCTATATCATTTCGTACGGTACCTGCTTCGTGTGATAGGGAAGAAAATGATATAAGCACGCCATATTGGAGTTTTGAAGACTTGGTTTTGTGAAATATATTAGTAGTGTCATTGCTTATATTGTTAACAAGGAGTGTTCATGTGGGTATGGTAGCGGAAGGGGAAGGATGAGAGGGAAAAGCCTATAAGCAGGGTCTTTGTTTATCCTATTTAATTTACGTGTATTTTGCGAACATCTACTTCTCCCAACCCCTGTTGAATGAGTTTATTATAATATGCATATATTACATAACATTAATTCCCCGGCCCTGTGTAGGGATTATAGTAACACGAATATATTACATAATAGTTTCCCGCCCTGTTGCATGGGTCATAGTAACATGAATATATTTCACAGCACCCGCTTTCCCCTCACATATTTTATGGGTTAATTGTACTGTAACATTAATATTTTATATAACATTCCCTTTCCCGTCCATGTATTGGTTATAGTAGCATGCCTATATCACATAACACTCCTTATTATATATAGGGGTTATGTTTAATTTGTAGATATTTTCATATTTTTCTTGATATTCTTGTATTTACTCGACATGTTTATATTTTTCTGGGCAGTATTTAACAGATGGCACATAGAACACATACATAGCTTTTAAAACGAATGTAGGAGTTCGGAAGCAATATTAACAATTATGTTAATTGTGCTGCTTGTCATGCTCATATACTTTATGGACTTTCTAATATTGAATATGCCATGCTAATATAAGTGATTGACATGTTGAAATGTAGGTAATGCTGATGCAAGTATAACATGTTTCAATTTTCAGTTATTATGGTCGATGATTATCATATTTAAATCGAAAATCGACATTTTGCTTTCATTTTTGACAAATTTCACTTTCAGTTTACGTCAATGGATGACTTGTTTTTTATTGTATGAAATAACTACTCATTCCACAATGGACTCATGATCAACCAGTATGTTCATGACTTAATTGACGCTTGATGAAGTAGCAGATATGCGAATAGATTTGTTTTTGGGGAGATAAGACTGATATCGTGAAGTTTATAATCTTCTCATGGACACTTACTAAATTTGTTAGCAATCCTCATATTTTTCATAATTGCCGATCTCATCTCTGTGAAAGATATTTAACTGATTATATTATGCATACCTTAGCTGCGAAAATAGCAATGTCCCATCATATAGTAACAACGTGAATTACTTACTTTATTTCCATGCCTGGTCGTTGGCACATTCCTACCGGTAGCGTATTCTGATGCGTAACAAGTTCTGACGTTAAACAAATACAAAGCAAGCAAGATAAAACTGCAAGCACCGGGCTATGACTTTCACGCACAAGTAAATAGTTACCATAGATCGGCCGGATGGGTAATAAAAGTTGGATGATTACTTGGCTGACGGCAAGAGCAATATCAATAAAGGCATGTATTTCAGCTTCGTGGATCGCCCCCTCATGTGCCGAGTCCTCTTTGGAATTTCGTGACTCCTGTCTATGTCCTCTATTGCTGCTTGAAGATCATCTACTCCCAGTCCAGTGTCATATTTTAACAAACCAGTGAAGTTTTCGGTTGATCTACCTCAACGGTAACGTGTTGGACTCGGATGCCATAGCAATATCTCAGGTATCGGCTCATCTGATATCCTGTAGCAGTGTCCCGCAGTTCTATTCTTCTCAATCTTAGTTTGTCTACCAAGGTGGGGCAATTCTCAATACAGGCCTACATTGCTGACATGGTTCCTGCATCAACTTGGATGTTCAAGGCAGCTTTAATAAGTTGGGACGTCTCATCCTACTGGTAGCAACATAAATCGTGACGTCCCATCTGCGTAATATCATCGAATAATTAGGGCAGTCCCATCTTAGTAACAGTGTAAATTACATGTCATTTGAGAGTTCTCTGTAGTTAGATAAGTAGCTAATGATAACAGTATATAGTGTGGACAAATTTAAAGCGTAATACCAAACTCCATGCTGCATAAACATAGTATAGGACAAACTAAGCACACACCCTTGCATCTCAGCAATTTGAAATGGAATTAAAGATATATGAAGACGAATTTAATATATATCTCAGGTATATGTATATACTATAAATTAAATTGAATACAATATAATATAATACAATATATTTGGAATAGAATTCAACATACGGTAGCTGAACATTATTTCAAATTTAATTTAACATTTCTAAAGAATTTCGGATACCTGAAATTGTAAAACGAAAAATCAAGTTACACATGTATAGTTTTACATTATTCTGGGTACCCCCACCTGACTCATTCAACAAGGGATAACAATTATGGACCAATTAAGTGCACGGTTTACTAACTTTATCACCACGTCGGGACAAAGTAGTACATATGACACGCAATACATAGACATATGACTGACGTGTGCGTTATCTTAACAAGGCAGATATCGACATCAGGATTGTATAACATATATCATGATTTGTTATGCTTGACACGGTTCTGTTCCATCTTAAATTCACAGCGACTAATCCATCAATTGACCCTTTGGGGTGTGTTACTCTTATTCTGCTTTATAGTCATCATGTCAATAGTGAGTAACCAGGGCGACCAACGGATGTTGAACTTCAAACCTTGGTACAGACGCCCTTGTCAACAGTTAAGTAGAAAATACAAGATAAAAGAAGATAGGTCTACAACATTAAAGTGTTCGTGTGACGGAAAGTTTAACACGCAGACAAAAAGAAATATTCCATGCTGACTCATTCTATGATGATATAAGTGTATTTTCCTACTCTTTCACTCAAGTAACCGTATGCATTCTCTGGTATATACCCGTGTGCACGGATATTTGTGATATACTACAAAGGCTTAGCATATTTGTAGTTATTATAATGACTTTGTCCTTAAAACACAATATATGTGAAAGGTTTATTTTATATATATAATAATATGTAAACGTTAATGTGCCGGAATGGAATGGATTCTGGTAAGAAATTGCGTCATTCTGGTAGAGCAGCATATAAAATGGTTTAATATCTTCTATAATCCCCTCCCAAATAGGCCACCTTTATCCACTCCCAAGCACCAATTACTTCACCATTTAAGTGAGTGAAGGTTAGCGTCGTAAAATAACTATAACTATCACTATGTATTCACCCTACTGTTTACGTCATGAAACACGGCGTGTCGCGTCCAATATGTTTATTTCACCACATATTCATATATCGTGTACATCCCATTAGACTACAGATTGAGAGTGCCGGCAAACTCACTGAAGTAGATAATTCATCTCTTAAATTGCCCGTGTTAGGTGATATGAAATAGATAAACATCGCTGTACCAATAGAGCTGTGTTGACACAGTGAATATAAGTAAACAGTAAGCTTCAGCTAAGGTACATGGCCCGGTTTTGTTGGCTCATAAACATCTCAATCAACCGACTGTTGTTTGACCTAGTGGTAGAGCATCCACCTCGCAACCGGTAGGTTTGGAGTTCGACTCCTGGCCGAGTCATTGCAAAGACTTTAAAAAGTGACCTACTGCTATACTGATGGATGCTCAGCGCTAAGGTATCAGAGTGGGGCCAGCTGGGATATGGATGTAAAAAGCCCTGAACAACCCTCAAGTTCGACCCGGCAATCAAAGTTCTTCATGTTTCATAACCTCATTAATTTCAGAAAACCTACACATTCCTGACCTCATTTCTCTCCGGTTAGGCCGATGGCCTAACTTGCTGAAGTGCCCAAAGGGCGGAAGCAGTTTATACGAGGCATAACATAACACTGTGTTGTGGATGGTAAAGGAGTAGTACATTGTCAACCTTGGTACATAGGGGTGTATAATAAGCTAGTTCGGAGATACAATATGCGCAAGCACGAATTATCTGGCTAACCTTTTAGCTTGGGTCACATGTGATAAATTCCGAGAAAATATGTCTGCACACACACAAATGAGCCATATAGAGACG
>WXZC020001050.1:0-10067 GCA_011317855.2 Paelopatides confundens | reverse complement strand
ACTCAAACTCCTCATTGAGTAATTTATCATAATAACTCCTCCAAGCACCCTTCTTATTCTTATCTGAGAAAACTAACCCCCTCAACCCACACACACTTCTCCCCAAGTAAATTACAAAAATTAAAATCACATTTTAAAAAGTATTAAAGAGATTAAGCTATAAATTCAATGAATCGCTGACTAATTCATTATCCTTTCTCTGACCTGCAGGGCTCAAGGTTATCAGGGCACTGGTTCCAGATGGTCAGTTCTGGGCTACCCATGTCTATTATTTTACTAGTTCAGTTCCAATTCTTCAACGAGCGTCCTCATTCTTGGTCTGAGGAACAAAATATTGCAAATGGAACAATTATAACAAGTTCCAAATGTAGTGAGAAAAACTGTTTCTTCACCGATAACATTTCAAAACACAAAATTTCACGCCACATTCTCTCCTTTTCTCTCTTACAGATCAGTCTAGCGAGATGATTATCACAATTATTTTATCAAATATGAAATATGATTACAAATTTGACATTTAAATGTTCTTCGTCTAATTTTATCTAAAATAGAACTAAACTTTAAAAAAATAAAACAACAAATACTGGATATGCATATTCATGAGTTTGGGATCTCTCCATGATGATCTGTCATCTCATTTTGTTGGATAAAGAACTTAGATTATGAATGTTCATCACACATTATTGCGGTGGGTGAATTGAAGATCAAATATGAATGATGTATGTTCGACCCACATGAGAGAACCTGGCTGCCCTGTTTTATATATAATGGGTGTACAAATTTCCACACTAAGCTATATATATAGACTGGAGAGATGGAATATAAGAGCTCAACAGTGAATGACTTACATTTTAAATATTTATCACCCATGGTTTACCAATGGACCATTGACAATCTAGTATATCTTTCATTTTTTCATCCAACAGCCATGTTTTCCCTTTAGGAACCGAAAGTAAGAGTAGATGATAATACCAAAATTGTAAATAAACTTTTAAGAAGAGCTTGGGCCCAATCCTTATCAACACAGTCTTTTTTCAGGGTAGCAGAAACCATAGCTCCCTGAACATCATTCGAACGAGCACCATTCCAATTAAGTCTTTGACACGTCCCAAAAAGCAACGAAAAAGTCAATTTCCACAGGAATTTGGCTTTGTTAATTTTTTGGGTTTAAAAATTCAGAAATGATTCATACCTTCTCTATGGTTCTGATTCCTCCTTGGGCCTGAAAAATAAAATAATCTGTATTAAATCCAGATAAACAAGAAGATTACTGTGCTTTGCAATGGTAGGATAGAAGCCTTTCAATGTGAAGGTGAGCCTATTATTACTACTAGCCTTTATTCGAAGCATTTAAAACTAACATTTATTCCTAGCAAATACTTCAAGCATTTGCAACTAGCATTTACTCCTAGAATTTACTTCCAGTATTTGCTCCTAATATATACACCTAGTATTTTCTCCTTGATTAGGACTGTCAAAGGTACTTATAAATACCTTTTTGGATCTAAGTATTTTGTTTTGGTCTGGAGCTACTCTACTTTTGTTGTTCACTGGTACAATTGCTTGTGTGCATATATGGGGGTGCATGTGTGTGGAGTGGGGCATCCATTGTGCTTGGAATACATCTAACATAAATTTACATTATGCATCAAATTGTTCTTCAAATGCAGGACAACTTTAAACTTAAATGTAAAATGACAGCATAAATTTGTTGTGAACGTCACAAGATAAGAATGATCAAACCAGATCTACGGTGCCCGGTCTATAGTTAGGGGGTTACACTAGATCGGTATCACAGATAAGTTAAGGTATAGTTGGTATACGATATTGTGAGTTAGGCAAGTTTTGCAGAAAAAATACATCAGTGACTAGTTTTTTTTAAGGAAGGAATTGCTAAGTAAACTGTGTATTCTTAGCTTCTTTCATTTTTGCATGTTACCTTCAGGACTCCAAACCCACACAATCTTTTCTGATATCCCTCAATTATTTCTCCAGATTCCCTATTAAATTGTTGGTGGAATCTTTTTTACATTTAGTGACCTCAAATGGCCTTCAAATGCATGAAACACCTCATTTCACAAATGCCCATATAATATGTAATACACTTTCACCAAATTTAAACTACATCATACTCAATATGAACGAATGAGAGCATTTTATAAACTGTTGATGCCATTTACAGCCTATTTATTAAAATACAACAACGGCTGCATGAAACTAACCCCGGTACACTGTTTTCCTGTAACTTTACATGTATTACATGACAACATAATTTTCATTGTGTTGTCTTGACACATAAAATCAAAAGAGCACAGAACAAGATATATCCAGGTCGTGCTCAGTGTGTTGCATTTTTTTTCATGATTACATATCAGTCAGTATGATTTTATGGAAACGAATAACAATGCTGTGCTTGAATATTAATTATAGCATATATTTGTATCTGTTTTAATGGGGGTCAATTCATACTACTTTAATTGATATAATTGGCATAAAATATTGGTAACATTAGCATAGTATTAATTGTATTCAGATAACGTATTCTGCTTTTACTTGGCATAGCTTGCTAACAGAAGAATGAATAATTAATACCATTAATATATTAATATAAGAATGAAATGCACAAAGCAACCGTGTTCCAGTCTCCGGCTCACTTTCCACAAAACGTGTCCCCATTTATGTGCCAATACAGGTTGGCATACTATTTGCTGTAGATACTACAAATATTGATTCTGTTGGGGTTTCCATGTAATTTATCCAAAGGAATACAAGAATTAAATAAATGTAAAATGTTTGTATTATCATGATGTCCAGTTACAAGGTGGCAAGCAAACATTATTTCATGCAATGCAATCATACTTATACCAGACTGCATTTTAGGTTCCTTTTTCATTTAATTTTTGTTTATAAAGCACTTTAGAGCACGTCCTTGACTGATTAGAGCGCTATATAAATGTTGTATTGTATTGTATTGTAATGTAATACATACCATTACTAGCGATGAGCATAGCAATCAGACAGAAAGTACAATAGCAGTTCCTTGCTGTAAGGCTATAAGCAAGTATATCAGTACATGTACTGTAGTGCTATATTCTTGCACTGAACTGTACTATACCTGACCATGCTTTATCACAAAACGGTAGAATATGTAGGCAGTGGGCCCGCCCATAAGGACAACATTTGCTTGTTTCGTGCTACCTTTCTGGGGCAGCTCACGTTGTATCCAGCAATGTCCAAAATAATATGGTTAAATATTAAGAGGAACCAAAAATGAGATTCATCAACATTTTACTTATGAAGTTAGTTTGTTTTTGCTTAGGCTGACCTCAGTCAACCTTTGACCTCCACAAAGAACAATATAATCCAAGTACTTATTCTTATTAAGTGGAACCGAGTACGAGATTCATCCCAGTTTTACTTGTTGAGTTAGCTGGTTTACAAGGTTTTAACCTCTGCTGACATCACATAACCGTTGACCTCTACCAAACAATATCAGCCAAGATTTCACAATGGGGCACATACTGTACATACAAAGTATGACATTTGTCCAAGCTGGAGATAGTGTGTACACAAGGCCAAGATGTCGCATACACAAACATACACCATTATGACCGCATAGATTAATTGTGCCTTCGGCAAGGAATAAAGTAATTCCTTGAAGCAGAGAATCTTGGCACTAATGGCACCTATATAGATTTGAACACGTGTTGGAATGTGGGTGGAGGACAGACAAATCACCTAACATTGCAGTTCAAAGAAATCACACAGGCCTCTAGTATGCAAAACAGGAATTTGTGGTCACCTTGATGGTGCAAAATTGTGCCAAATAATTTACACAAACATGCATAAAACCAGGGCCATGACACTGACATTTCTGTTTTAACTCCATTTATTCCTGGCATATTTTTGATATATTCGATGGAAAATGTTACACGTATTGAGGTGTAAATACCAACTCAGTTGGAAAAAAAACTTTTAAAACAACATTCAGGGTTCCATTAAGCTAACAAAATAACTCAAGGCATAACACCACAAGGTCTCACCGATAAACTGTGTGAAAAGTCCAACATGGTCACGGTTTTACACTTGTGAAATTGTGTGTATACCTAAAGTCACAAAATTGTCAATACACATGTATACTATATATTACATCCTGTCCTCTCTTGTTCGGCCACAACTAAAATACATGGCCAATTTAACTTAACACCCTAATCATTGTTTTCCTTGATACATTTATGTTATTATGTGTTTATCTAATTGTGTCTATACTTATTTAGGTAATAAAAGTAATGGGTGGAGAAAGAAAGATAAGTTTCACCTGGGGTATCCAACCTCTAATAATGCCATATGAAAACCGTATTCTCTGGTAGGTGTAAAAGTGTTGCTGTAACGTTCTTGCAGCTATTTTCACACATATTTTTAACACTAGCATTAATCAACATTATACCTATAACCTTTGGAATAAATATATAACATCCCTAATTCCGATCGTAAAATTCCATCATCGGTTAATGATATTAGACACATTCATATCTTGCTAGTATAAGTTATCATAGGTAACATAATTTATCTGCCACATGTAAAATCTCTCCAATTGCTACATTTTGTAAAGGCTTAATAAGCACAAGGGGGGATAGGATAGCCTCCAAATTACACCTCTAGTAGAGCAATGTCTACCTTTCACAGGACTACACTTCTTGTTATTCTCAAAATTACAGAAGCTACTTAAAAGTGAATTGCCACCAACCCCTTTCCTACATACCAAATATTGCCAGATTCCGGAGTCTCTGACAATACCTACATCATACCCGCTAACCAAGACTTTCGTTTTCTTTATGTTTACCCTTGGCCTCCATGTCACCTTTCCATGTCTTTATTTTCTCTACTAGTTCTTCTAAGTTCTAGGCAATTAGAACAATTAAGGTCATCTGCATATAACAATTCACAGGGACACCCAGTTCTAAACTATCTAGATACAAGGACCATTATAATAATTTTAATGGCCATATTACCCCCTTGTGATGAGGGGTGCCTGTCAGGAAGGGCATCCGAGGCGTAAAAAATTCTGCCAAAACAAATGGTGATCAGATCATCGAACGTCTAACCCGTCAATTATGGGAAAACGGACGTAAAACCGTTAAGAGAGAGAGAGAGATTTCACAATTTTGAAAGAGTACATTATGAATATTTTTAATACCTATATTTTATCCCAGATTATATGCTGTCCCTGTCTGGTACCAATTTGTATTGGTCAAAGATCAGAACAGAATACAAGCTTTCTTGAAATACTGTGACAAGTTGTTAGCAATGATAGATAATTAGCATATCCAAAAAGAAGTCTAGAAATAGCTATAAAATAAGAGGCCTCACTCAGATTATTATTTGAAAAATAGTTGATACACACAAACACTTATAGTATGTATTATAATCCCGTGTATTAGAATGATATGAGAAGATCCTGCCAGTAAAAGTATGGAGATTAATAAATAGCCGAAAATGTTTTCATACCAGTGAAAAGATCTTGTTAAATGTCTTTTTCCACTCTTTCTTCCTCTTTGCAATGCTGAGTTGGACGGTACATGTACCTCTTTTATCTCTTCCCTTTTCTTCTCCTGACAAGGACTTCCACTCTGCAGAGAAGGCCTTGAAACGCAATGATGGAGATAAGGCCATCATGTCTAACAGAGAATTTATAACAAAATCCTGTTTACACTAATACCAGATCCAAAACACTGATAATAAACCAGAAAGTCTGATTCCTTTCCATATAAAACATTGTTGATTAAATTGATCAACACTGTTCTTACCTCCTCTGTGAGCCTAATTCATACCAAATTCCCAAAAACGTATTTGTTGGGGTATTTACAAGCTTCTATACTTACCATGGGCAACGCATCTAAATAGCATATTTCCATCTAATCTAGCTCAAGTTGGCTTTTTTTTAAAGATTGAGATAAGAAATCAGAGGTCACCAACCCCAGTGACGCATCCGACCTAGCATGTCATTATTATTTCCCAAGGCATTGCCTTGCATGTTTTTTTTTTCTAAATAGCTTTGTAATAACCGTGAAAACTGTTAGGGTAGGAGCCTATAGTCTAAAGCCAAACATTTAAGAAAAATATACCCAAGTTTGGGCATTCAAAACCAGTCAAATCCTGGCCAGAGGTCCGCAAGTATCCAAAAACAAGCAAAACCAATCATAAATCAAACAAAAACAGTTAAGAATCCGGTAGCTAGGAATCCAAAAATGTTCACGGTAATTGCAAAGCTAATTAGAAAAATCACGCAATGCAATATGCGGGGAAATAATAGTGACATGCTAGGGCTGGTACGTGGGTCACCTTAAATCCCTAATTTGAGCTAGACTATTAAATGGAAATATGCTATTTAGATGTGTCGACCAGGGTAAGTATAGAAAGGCGATGTAAATACAGTATGGTGTTTTGACCAATCTGTACCTTTTTGAGTTATACTGTTTACAAAGTGTTAAGATTTTGACCAGAAATCATTTAACTTTACACCAAATGCAGCAGGGTTCTTGCACTATTCACTATGCTGGACCTACACACCAAGTTTTAAAAATATCACATTTTTCTAGCGCATATAATTTGCCTGGGCTACAGTGTGTTACTAAAAGAGTATACAAATTGCGTGGGCGGGAATGGCAACATATGTTCATCACAATTTACAATAAAACAATATCAGAACCTGGAAGTCAACAGAATACAATAAAATGAACACATGACAGAAAAAGACATAACTTTTGTTTTCTCTTAAATTAAAACCAGAAAACCATGGGCTTTGTGACTCCTTATTGCCTTAAAATATGTTCGTTTATTACCGAATTGATACATAGTAACAATGGCATTCATCCAAACTGTGATTGTTCGGTTAGCTGGCTTGTTTACAATGTTTTCAGGTCGACTTTTGTGGACCTCAATGACCTTTGATCTGTACCAAACACAATAGCTATTGAACTTAGTGGCGGGTATTTGCTACCAGGTATGATATTCATCCAGGATATACTCATTGATTTAGCTTGTTTACAAGGTTTTCAGGTTTTTACTTCTGCTGACCTCATGTGACCGTTGACCTCGATCAAAAACAGAGGCAGCCAAGATTTCACCAACGGGCACCTGTATACAAGGTATGACATTTGTCCAATTTGTATAGAGTTATCATGTACACAAGCTAATGTGTCACACACACATACATGCCAGCATGAACTATTTTCTTTTTACTTTCGGCGAGGAAATAGAATAAAAAAAAGCTGTTAAAATTATGAATTTCTGTATCATGTTCCCGTTCTCATCATTATTCACACATATAAATTTTAGATTCTTAAAATATTCATTAAAATCTTGATGTATTTGTTTTTCTAGATAATAGTTTGAACCTCATCTACATAATTGTATTTAGTCCATATTTGTTTAATATTAGTTTAATGGTCAATAAAACTTTATTACAAACTGTGCTAGATCGCTAGAAATTTCTATGTTTTCCCAAATTAATAAAATGTCTTACATTTTGATGAATAACTTTTGTGATGATATTTGAGCTTGGAAATTACTAGTGTATATCCTCCTCACTAAATTTACCCAATTTCTCATAAAAATTTGGTAGAATGTATGATTAATTAACCTTATGAACTGGGATATGTATCACTTTGTGATCTCACTCAAACTACCTATTGGTTTCTTAACTCAGTTGGTAGAGTGCTACACGTTAAGCGGGAGTTCGATACTCAGTAGGATCAGATTCCTTTTTAGATTTTTTGTCAACTGATGTATAATTGTTCATTATTGTATGTGTTATTATGTATTCATATAAACAAGGTACTTAAAACGACACTACTCTACGGAGCTTTAAACTATGTTATTCTATCTTCCTCATCGCTGTGACGTTTGATTTTTTACGCTATCAATTACGGCTTTGACAATTTAGGTGATTTCGTTGTTTATTTTCCAATATTGATCTTGCCGTCAGCCAATTACTCATCCAACTTTAATTGCCAATCCGGTCGATCTTGTTAACTATTTACTTGTGCATGAAGGTCACAGCCTGATAGTTGCAGTTTTAGTTTGCTCGCTGTGTGTTTGTTTAACGTCAAAAGTTGTAACGCGTCAGAATTGGTTACACGTAAAATATAATGTGCCACCGTCCTGACATGGTGTGTGTGTCTGTGTAAGCCATGGTTTGTACACATGGTATTCCAAAAGTACAACTTGACCAAACTTCATCATTGGTTGGTATGCAGGTTGACCTTGGTGAGTACATGAACCACAGATGCCAAGTTTTGTGAAATCCACGGGGCTGAAATAGTTTTACAAATTGCACGGGGGTGGGGGTGCCTGAGAGTGGGAATCCCCCTCTCCGACGGTTATCGCCTTTTAAAGCCGTTATTAGAGACAATTTTAAACAAGTTACGGACAGCTCACAGAAATCACACTCAGCTTCTTCCATTTTCTGAACCTCCTGTTAACATTGGCAATGAATCATTAAGCCTGTTGGCTTTCTGGTTTCAGCATTACAACCAGGTTTAAGTATCACATAATCATGAGCCAATTTACATATCTTTTTTTACTTGTCTTACAGGCAACTTGAGAGTAGTCACACACAAACAACGGAAATTTCCTACCAAGATTCATCTGTCCAAACCAAGGAGAGAGTAAACCAAGAGGTAACAAAGATAGGCAGACTATTTGAATTTTTGTCATTTTGGTACTTAAGGTCTATTGTCGATTGTCTATTGTACAGATAGATCGTATAATGAATGTTAAAAGCAACTGCCTTGATTATTTCAGTTAAAAACCTTCCTCAGAGATGACCAATTGAATTAGAGTAGCAAAAGATCTGTTCCTAAAATAATCTTTCTTTTTCTTTTATTTTATATCTTAATTGTCTTTTTGTAGAGGTCAAAGATCAAGAGAGGTCACGGTATATAACCTTGTAAGCATGTTAACTTTAGAAAGTACACATTGTTCAAAGTTCAGATTTGGTATATATGTGTCCATCTCAAAAAACACTACGTTTTGTTAGTGACTTGAAAGTTCAAAAACTAAAAATTATGAAAATCGACTTCACTTTAAAAAGCCTTTATCTTGATACTGCTGTATTCAAACCAGGGCTTCTTACTCATGCAAAAAAAAAAAAACTTTTATAACTTGAATATTATGACCACAAAAAGTAAAACATTTTTTTTGTTTCCTAATCTCTTAATTGTAGATACAAACTATTTCAGAAACTGTTCAAGAATTTCAGCTTGCAGATGGAGATTCTCAGGTTAGTGACGTCTACAATACAGAAAATTAAATGGTGTAGAAAAGATGATCAATTTTTTTTTTAATATATCCTTTTGCATTGATTATGACAAGTTATTAATTAGGCCACAACTGCTTTCTAGGGATTTTAATTACAATGGTCATAGACAATGTAGTCTTTTCTTCATCACCTTCATTCAGCTTGAAGCCCTACTAAAAATTTGAAGAAGTGTTCAGCAAAAAAACATGTTAGAAACAGTAACAATTTTAGCTGTTTTTAAAGGATGTACTTCACTCATCACCCACTTATGTGTCTCAACACAACTATTCCAGACTCAATGAAGAGGTCAGGAGATGACTAGATATGGCAGGTCATCAATAGAGGGGCTGTGTTAGAAGGGTTACCATATCTCTAGGCACAGTAGATGAAGATGTCATAGTTGTGTTGAGAAAGGAAATTGTCAGCTGTAAATATCCAGGATTTTTTCGATAACAGCGTCCTCAATATTTGTTTGGTCTTTTGCATGAGAAAGGAGGGGGTAATATTCTAGCCTATATTATTAAGTAAGAAACCAGGACTGATTTTAAGCTGTTATCAACCGAACCCACTTTGTCATATTTCAAACCTGAGAAAAAAATTCAACCATGATAAGAAAGAGGGCTGGAAATTGGTTAAAAAGTTATTATATGCAGTGTTTAATAGATGTTTTTGTTGTGTTATTCGTTTTTAAGGCTCTTGCTGATTTTCTGAGGATTGTTGAACCAGTGGTATGCAAGGCTCTGGAACGGAATATTCGCAGGCACGC
>WXZC020001049.1:0-10068 GCA_011317855.2 Paelopatides confundens | reverse complement strand
ATATATATATATTTATATATATATTTATATATATATATATTTATATATATATATATATATATATATTGTGTTCTTTCCACCCCAGTGTAGAAGTATAGAAGCTTGTAAATATCTCTAGAATAAAAATATCACATGGGATTAACTCAAGGATCTGGTTCTTAGGTAGGAACTATGGTCCGGGATCAAACTGTACCGCTAAAAGAAAGAGTGGTTTGTGAGTTAAAATATGGCGAGGCCTGTGCCATGGGTTCGAAAGGTGGGCGTGTCAACACCACCTGAACCGCATTTCCAGATCAAGAAGGGGCCAAGAGTCTGGCCATCAGTCTACTATGGACATAACCCTCGCCAGGTGAGCTACTGTAGAACACAATTGATGCCCAGAAGTGGAGTCATCGAAAAAGCCTCGATGGACCGCGCTTATGGCTGACCGGTAGTCCTTGATGATATTAATCTTCAAGAAAGAGGAGACGTGACGGTCTATAATCGTAAATTTTCAACGTCGGGCGGCGACGTCTACAGGAAGTTGGCGTGCCCAGAAGGAAAGTCGGACAGCCACCGTGCAGTGAGATGAAATTCCTGCACTCTGGGATGGAGCACACGGCCTCCAGACTTGACAGCCGGCGTCGCGAAGAGATCCACCAGAGATAGCCTTTCGACAACGCATCCGATAGTGTATTCTCCCTCCCAGCAATGTGAGAAGCCGTTATTTTGATGTCATGCTGTCGGCACCACATCAGGGAGAACCATGTTACACAACATAGACTCGGGGATTGTGTGCCTTACTTTTAGAGTAAACAGCATGCTTCTTTCTGTATTAATTTAAATCTTTGCGCCATGAATGGTAGTGCGTACCGTCTACACAAAGAACATTGATCTGTATATAGGCCAATTGGTGTGCAGAATGCAGTCGAACTATTGATAACGTATAACGTATATACCTGAGTAGTGTATAATCCTCAAAAATTACGAGCCTCTATACTTACCCTGGGCAACATCTAAAATGCATGATTCCATCTAATATAGGTCAAATTGGAGATACTTTTAGCGTTACTTTGTGCAGCTGGGTCACCGTCCACAGTAGCCCATGAGCAGTCATGACTCATTCAGATTCCGATAAGGAGTCGCGATCGCAGATTCCTAGAATACTTACTTTCTTGCTAGCGTCTCCTGGCTGAAAAACGGGCACCCATGCCTTGCTAGAAGAGGACTATCTGCCGTAGAACTCCTCTGCGGGCGTACTCGCTAATGCGGCAAGAAGTGTAGGCCCCGCTCTTGCGAAGCTCGCAAGGGTTATAGCCCGGGCCCATCTCCCGAGGAAAATTGGGCAACATGGAATGCAAGGCACGGCTACGCGCTTCTCACCGCAGTGGGGTTGGTGACGGGAATGTTGCCCATGGTAAGTTTAGAGGCTCATGAATACCCAAACCAGTAAGTTTTCTGGAATTTACATCGTCTATCTATGCTTACCCTGGTCATCATCTAAAATGCAGAATGCACCATTAAACTGGCGGACGGCCCGAACGCTGGGAAGGGCGAGCTATGGCAGTTCTGCCGAAGGCCGCCTCGGCCGCGAGGGTATCCGAGAGGTAGCAAGCGACGAAGGTAGAGAGTGTCTTCCAGGCTGCCGCTTTCAAGATATCGTGTATGGGCTCGCCTGCGAAAAGAGCTCTAGACGCTGCTTGCCTCTGACCTTATGTGCCCGCACTTTACCGCGGGCATGCGGTGAGATCACTTCGGACAGCCATCGCGAAATGGTATTCTTGGAGGCCGCTGAGTAGGGGCTCCGAGGAAGGACGATATCTGGCGGAGGTCCGAGGGGGCCTTACCATGTGTAGGTACCACTTAAGGGCCCTAACCGGGCAACATAACCTGTCCCCGGTGATGGAGAAGAAACCCTTAATCTCGGGGATGAAGGTATCCCCCGAGATGAAGTCGAGAGTTTGGTTCCCTGGGAGGAACTCTGGTTCCGGAACAAACCTGACCCCATGCGGCTGGAATCTCACGTGGCCTGGCTTCACCGAAAGGGCCTGAAGGCAGCCCATATATCTAACTGAAGACGCCGCTACAATAAAGAGGGTATTGTGAGTTAAGTCCGGCAATGCGGCATGGGTCATGGGTTCAAGGAGGGAGGCGTGAGCCTATTGTCGCCTAGGGAAGAACCGCTCGGGAAGCATATGTGCATGTCGCTGTTAGCTGACCGTTAGTTCCTGGTGGTGCTAACATGCTTTCCCTCGTCGGAGAGGGTCGCCAGGAAGGAGAAGACATATAGAGAGGCAGTTAGTCTGGTAGCAGTTTCGTTCTCTGTGCACCACGGACCGAATCTAGACAATCGAGAATCGTAAGTTCGGAATTGGAATGTCTCCTCGACCCGGCCGCCAGGGAGGCAACGTCTGCATCATCAAACTGGCATATTATGCGACTCACCATACACTGTAGTTGTAGTATGTTGAGATTCCACAATACTTTGAATATCTTCCGCAAAAGTGTTGGTATATGCATTATCAGACCGAATACATTAATTCGCTTTTACTTACAGGTGACTCAATGTAGCTGTACTGTAGGGAATTTCCAATAATTTGGTGTTGTTCCAGATGGCACAATTGGATAACATCCAGTCTCAATCTCACCTGTCTACATCTCTCCTCCTCTTATAAATTAATGGATTTCGTATACTGTAGGATGGTGTCCTTTCCGTTTATGTATAATTACTGACCCACTTAGTGTGTGTTGATGCCTACAAAAAGCTACTGTAGTTTCTTAAAAGGAGGAAGAAGAAAACGACCGCAAACACATTAATATTATGTTGAAATGAATAAATATGTATTAAAGGAGGATGGGGCATATTGAAGTTTTAATTGTTTCGTAGTACCCCTCAGGGTGTCTACTCTTTAAACTACATTACCTGCACTTTGGCACACTATACTCCCTAAAATTTACTGGGTTTGGGTATTTACAAGCTTCTATACTTATCCTGGGCAACACATCTAAAATGCATATACAGTATATAATCTAGCTCACTTTAGAGTTTATTCAGCGTGAAAGATAAGTCATTGGTCACCATCCTTGGTGATCCGCCAGACTATTACTATTTCATGGAGCCTAAACGTCGGCTCCCAGATCTGACGAAGAATGGGCACATTTGCCCTGGCTACAAGATGACTCTCTGGTACCGGAGTTAGAGGTCCTCATGAGCCCTAGCGGGAGAACACGTGAAAGGCGGCAAATAAGCGCTTGGTCCCACCCTCGACGAGCTTATAAATGGAAGTAGCACAGACACATCTCCCAAAGGAAACTTAAGCCCCATATATATATCGGAATATATGTTCTTCCCACCTCAGTGGGGTGGGTGGGTGGGTGGAAGAAATATTGCCTAAATATAGAAGCTTGTAAGTATCTCTGGAATAAACATATTACATGGGATTAACTCAAGGGCGTGACAACACCTCCTGAACTGCATTGACAGACCAAGAAGGGGCCAAGAGGCTGGCCATCAGTCTACTATGGATATAACCCTCACCAGGTGAGCTACTGTAGAACCCAATTGTTGTCCAGAAGTGGAGTCATCGGAAAAGCCTGGATGGACTGCGATTATGGTCCACCGGTAGTACTTGATGATATTAATCTTCAAGAAAGAGGAGACGTGATGGTCTAGAATCGTAAGTTCTCAAAGTGGATCGTCTCCTCCACCCGGCTGCCAGGGCGGCAACGTATGCAGGAAGTCAGCGTGCTCAGAAGGAAAGCCACCATGCAGAGGGATTCAATTCCTGCACTCTGGGATGGAGCACATGACTGACATGACCGATTTGACAGACGGCGTCGTGAAGAGAGGTCTGTTCAGCCAACTTGCCCATCTGGGTGAAAGCTCACATTCTTCCTCTCATCAATGTGAGAAGCCCTGATTTTGATGTCGTGCTGTCGGCACCACATCATGGAAAACCATATTGCACAACAGAGACTCGGGGAGTGTGTGCCTAACATTTAGAGTAAACAACATGCTTCTTTCGGTACTAATATAAATATTTGTGATATGAATGGTAGTGCGTACCGTCTACACAAAGAGCATTGGTCTATATATATGCCAATGGGTGTGCATAATGCAGTCGAACTATTGATGACGTATAATGTATATACCTGAGTAGTGTATACTCCCCCAAAAAATACTGGTTTTGGTATATACGAGCCTCTATACTTACCATGGGAAATCTAAAATGCATAATTCCATCTAATCTAAGTCAAATTTGAGATACTTTTAGCGTTAATTTATGCAGCTGGGGTCACCGACCACGGTAGCCCATGTGCAGTCATGACTCATTCAGATTCCGATAACGAGACGCGAGCGCGACATCGCAGACTCCTATAATACTTATTTTCTTGCTAGCGTCTCCTGGTCGGAGAACGGGCACCCATGCCCTTGCAAGAGGACTATCTGGCGTAGGACTCCTCTGCCGGCGTACCCGCTAAGGCGGCAAGAAGTATTGGCCCGTTCTTGCGAAGCTCGCAAGGGTGATAGCCCGGGCCAATCTCCCGAAGGAAAATTGGGCAACATGGAATGCAAGGCACAGGACGAGATCTGGTGGAGGTCCGAATGGGCCTCACCATGTGTAGATAAGGGCCCTAACCGGGCACCAGAACCTGTCCCCGGTGATGGAGGAGAAACCCTTAATCTCGGGGATGAAGATGTCCCCCGAGATGAAATCGAGGGTTTGGTTCCCTGGGAGAAACTCTGGTTCTGGAACAAACCTGACCCCATGCGGCTCGAACTTCACGTGATCTGGCTCCACCGAAAGGGACCCAAGGCAACCCATATGTCTAACTGAAGCCGCCGCTACAAGAAAGATGGTCTTGTGAGTTAAGTCCGGCAATGAAGCCTGGGCCATGGGAAGAACCGTCAGTGAAACCTATGTGCATGGTGCCGATGTCTGACCGCTAGTTCCTGACGGTGCTAACATGCTTTCCATCGTCGGAGAGGGTCGCCAGGAAGGAGGAGACATATAGAGAGGCAGTTAGTCTGGTAGCAGTTTCGTTCTCTGTGCACCACTGACCGAATCTAGACAATCGAGAATCGTAAGTTCGGAATTAGAATGTCTCCTCGACCCGGCCGCCAGGGAGGCAACGTTTGCATCCTCGATGAGAAGCACTCTGTGAATCATCCTTAACGGCGGGATGGCGTAGGCGTCGAGTCTGTACCAGGATAATGACATCGCGTCCGTCGCACAAGCCTGGGGATGGAAGGTCTGGGAGCAGATGGTTGGCAATTTGGCGTTGCTCTCGGTGGCGAACAGGTCCACCAGGGGCCAGTAGAGGCTAGAAAACAATCTCTTCATCCACCTGGATGACAGCTCGCTCTCTCCCTGATTTACGCGTCCCCTTGAAAACACGTCCGATAGCGTGCTGTCCTTCCCGCGATGTGGGACGTCCTAATTTGAATGTCGTGCTGCCGCCAGCACATCAGGAGGGACCACGCCATGCAACAAGTGCTCTGGGAGTGAGTCCGCCCCCTGCCGGTACTTAGGCTACTGTGGTAGTATTGTCTGTGAAAACTGTCAGGGACTTGTCCTGCGCTAGGTCCGTTAGGAGCTTGACGGTCCTCTCCACTGCCTCCAGTTCCAGCACGTTTATGTGCTGGGCTCCTTCCTGCTGCGACCAATTTCCTGAGATGGTGCAATTTTCACAGAAAGTGCCCACCCAGAGAGAGAGAGAGAGGCGTCGGTGGTAACAGAGAGCTGGTCCTGCAGAATGCGACGCCTTCTCCGAGGTTGGCAGCCGAGCCCCACCACTGTAGGTGCGGCTGAAGGGACTCGGACGAGGGGGCGAGCACAAAAAGATCCCTGGTATGGGGCCGGAAATGGGTCAGCAGGTGAAACTGGAGTAGGCGTATGCGCAAGCGACAGTCGGACGACGTTACCATTAGCCCCAGAACCAGTAGCCACTGTCGAGCTGGGACGGGGACCGGAGGGCACTGACCTCTGAGACCAAGGTGGAGATGCGCTCCTCGCAGGGTATGAGGGTCCCTCGCGTGAAGTCTAGAAGACCAGCGACTGAGCGAGGGTGAGCTTTGACTTCCCACAGTTGTAGCCCTGACTACAACTGGACTCTCTGACAAGGTATATTGGGAGTGCATGATGAGAACCCGTATGTTGTACCGTGAAAAGTCGGTGAGAAGGCTCGCCTCGTCAAAATGGTGCAAGTTTAACCGCTCTCATAAACTAAATAGTTTGAGATTATAATATCATACACCATACACATCAAATATGTGATTACGAGTATAAATAGTTGTTTCAAAACCCAACGGAGCTTCGAACTGAAACTATTGAACTAAACAAAAATGTCAAACACTCCCTCTAAACCGAAACGGTAATATAGAGACAATAGCACCGGGTACACGATTTAACTTCATAACAACACCCCCTATACCGAAACTGTAGAAGTGATTTAACTCTATGAAAGCCCTGCAAAGGACTGTGGGAATTGGCTCTGTTATAAAAGGATGCAGCTCATTTGAAAAGAGCCTTATTAAGGTATTTCTCTAATATAGAGACAATAGCACTGGGTACTTAACTCTATGAAAACACTGAAAAGAACATATCCCAACTCGAAATATATTTGGATAGAGCCTTATTAAAATATTGTAATTTAATAGCGGAAGACCTACTTCTTTCCACACTATTTCCAAAAGAGCCGATAATTGCCTACAAATGTGCTTCCAATCTAAATGATGTTCTTGTTAAATCAAGTGGCTACCACCACCGAACTATATTAAAGGTGAACTACTGAAGACGCTGTGCAAAGCACAACATCAGAAAATTGGTCTAGTTTGGTCTTGAATATATTGAACCCCCAAACTCTACACAAAATGTTTAACTTCAGGCCTAACGTACGTTCATATTGAAATGCGGGTTTCCTACTCTATTTTTGTGCTCGGACTACCGTATAAGCCCTGACGTCAGATAGTATACCGCCTACCCCAAACTCTACACAGAAAGGTTAACCTCGGGTCTAACGTACGTTAATATTATACACTATCCACACACCCCCCAGACCAATAAAAAAAATGGGCAACTTTTTTAAAGGAAATAATACTGTACTAAAACTGTAAATATGTCTCCCCAGGATGCAGTACTTATGTTTCAGATTTCTGTTTTGGAAGCCTGGAATCATCCCTGATTATTGAAGTAGGCATACTGTATGAAGGCTAGTTACTGAAAATTAAAAATTTAACATGAAATTTTCCAAGATCGCTCTTGTCAACTCAGCTCTGTTGAATCATTGAATTAATTCAGTTTGATCAGGTTGCTGATTTAAGTTGTTTGCCATGATTGTGTAGGCATATTCGTTCCACTACGTGGGGCTATGAGGATAACCTAAGACAAAAGAAGATAAGGGCTACAATAACTATACGAACTTGTAGAAATTTGAGTAATGACACTACAAGCTTACAACATAAAAAACATAACATAGGAATTACAGGAATCCTGAGGGTGAGCCAGGAACATACCATAGGACACTAGTTGCTAAAATCGAACAAGATCTGTACTAAAACACAATAGAAACACAGAGAAAAAACTGTTTAAAGGAACCGGAAAGAAAACAATTACCAAAAACCACATGGAAAAGTTGTAATGTGTTAGTGTGTTAGGCTATGTTTCTAGGCTACTACCAATACAAAGTCCGCTAACGAACGGATCCTAGCGCCAAACACTTTATATGAAGATTCCCCAAAACTTACTGGTTCGAGTATTTACATGATTCTATATTTACCCTGGGCAACATCTGATTTGCATTAGTCTCAAACTCTAATTGGGGTTCAAACAGTGTAAAAAAGGGTGGTTACAGACCTCGGTGATCCGCCCGCCATTACATTCCTAGTTTCTAGCATGAGAAGACGCCACTGCATCGGCTCAGAAGGCCCGAAAAAAATCCTAAAGACTACTGGCCGAAGAATGGGTGGTCGTGCCCTGGCTATAGAAGGACTCTCTGACGAATGACCGCTTGGATCAAAGGAGAGTCCCAATGGGAACCCGAATAAACTTGGTAGAAGTCGGTAAGAGAAGCTCCGCCTCACAGGGTAATAACCCATACTCCTCTCCCAAAATGAAGGTTAACATACTGTAAGTAGGTACATAAGTAAGTACATGAGGCTGCGTTCTTCTCACCTGTGCGGATCGGGCGGCGGAAATGTTGCCTACGGTAAGTATAGAAGCTCGTATATACCCAAACCAGTAAGTTTTGGGAAATTTACATCGCCTTTCTATACTTACCCTGATTCAACATCTGATTTGTAAAGTGGGAAGGACGCGCTAGGGCAGCTCGGTCAAAAACATATCCGTTAGGTAACAAGCGAAGAAGATGAGAGGGGTTTTCCAGGCTGTCACCTTCAAAATATCTTGAATAGGCACGCCTGTGAAAAGGGCCCTCGAAGCCACCTATCCAGTCAGCGGGAGATGGTATCCTTGGAAGCCGCCGTGTAGGGGGCTTCTTGGGAGGACGAGCAATCTAGAAGATGTTCTTAGAAGCTTGATTTGTGAAGATACCACTTGGGTGCTATAACTGGGTACCAGAACTTGTCCTCCTCTACCGAGGAGAAACGCTTTATGTCGGGATGAGGTCATAGGTCTGGTTTATGGGTAAGAACTCTGGGTCTGGAACCAGTCTAACCCTGTGAGACTCGAAACTGATATCACCCGGTTTTACCGAGAGGGCCTGGAGACAACCGCTCCGTCTGGCTGAAGCCGCCGCTATGAGAAAGAGAGTTTTGTGAGTGAGAAAGTAAAGTACTTCTGTTGTAGTACATGTGGTTGACTACAGTAACGTGACTAGCAACAATAGTAGGTTCTTTAAGTACAGAGCAGGTGACAACATTTCACTTATCGATTTTAAAATAACCTTTGTTATGTTCTTGTTCGTTAATCTTGCTGTTGACCCTGGCTTGCCTTAATAAAGATTTTAGGTTTCTAGATTGTGTATAAACTACTTTGGGAAGTGTTGGTAACGCAGTCTGAAAAGTAGGGGATAGTTGTAGGATGGGGAAATGTTTCTTCAAGATACTCGGTAGGTTGGGTAATTTAGGATTACGTGTCACAACCGGCTGTGTGGCCTAGTACTAGTTAGAGCATCCGCTTTGCAGCCGGGAGGTTGAAAGTTCGATTCCTGACCGAGTCATTGCCAAGACTTTAAAAAGGGACCTACTGCTGTACTGCTGGATGCTCAGCGTTAAAGTATCAGAGTGGGGCCAGTTGGGTGTCTGGATGTAAAATGCCACCCGACGTGAAGTGTAGGGTAAGTTACAAGCCACTTCGGCTTACCTCATGTATATGTGACAGCTTAGCGCCATACAATAACTGAAACATTAACAAGTTGTAATAAACATTATTTCATCGTTAGTTTCATGTTTACTACAGTGGTGCTATAATATAACTGTTCATTTCACTCTGATAATTATATTGAAAGTCCGTTGTTGTAATGTATAGTGTAATTCTCCAATCAGGAAAGACGTGACCTGTATAGTTTCCAGGTTGTTTATGCATCGCGTTTATGGTCATCCTGAATCTGCTAACTTTGTCATGAAAAACGAGAGTGATGTTTACAGTATTTATTAAACTTCTTTAGTACTAGGCCCAAATTATTTTGTTCTCAATTAGACTACACTCTTTAGGTGTTGAAGAAGATGACAGCTATCAAACAGTCATGGACAAATTAATGGGTTAAAACAGGTCTACATACATAACATTTGTTAGATGTTTATTAACAACCTGGCTACAAATATTTTTCAATCATGTGTGTAGTACCATTAATGGATCGTTATCACATGTTCATAAACACTGTCTTCCATGTAAACTGATATTACTGCTCATCCTGTATGTAGGATACCACAGTATACATATGAAACTAAGAGCGAAATATATGTGAACTGCATATATACTGTATAGTTATCATGATTTGTGCATTTATCACAAACATAGGCATTTAAAAAAAAATCCCAAAAGTATATCAAATTCAAATAAATCAGACTTAAATCAAAACAATTCGATATGTTTTGTTAATCAAAATAACCAAAAGGAAACATATACA
>WXZC020001048.1:0-10069 GCA_011317855.2 Paelopatides confundens | reverse complement strand
CATAACAGGTTTGATCCAAATCGAAGCAGGACAAAATAAAATGAACCATTTAGCATTAGATTAGGCCTATGTATACATAAATACCTTCTGGATAGTCTCAGATCAAAAACATTTTGCTAAGTTTTGAATGGACTCAAAATAAAGCACTACCAGTAGGGGAGAGTGGGGTAAGATGAGCCAATGTTCATATTTTCGATCATCATGCGACCAAGAATTATGATAGCCAAGGACTAAATGTTGTAAATGATACATATGGGTGTTGCCTTGTATAGGATATCATAACATTAGGATCAATTGTTATAGTAGTGTCTGCAGGAAACACCGAAAAAAAATCAACGTGTCTCAACTTACCCCGTACGGCAGGTAAGTTGAGCCACCGGTGCAGGTAAGTTGAGCCGCTTGGGGTAAGTTGATCAATACATAAAAATGAGACGGAAAGCAGTACTGTTGTTAACAACATTTGGCAAACTTTATTTAATGCTCAACAAAACAGTAACACCTTTATTCATAACACATTCCACCCTTTTTTTTTACAATATATAGGCCTATTGGCATATCTCAACATACGGCCTTGTATCCTTAACTATTAGGCCCTAGTGTATGCCAAAAGCCTTTTCTCCTGTTTTAAATACTAACTATACCAATAAGAAGAAAATGAACACATTAAACTTTAATAAGTCAATACACATATCATTGATATTGATTTACGAATATGACTACTTTTAAATGCACCAAAACAGTGCGCTCTATCATGTTTAAAATACCGTCACCTTTTTATGACTCGGAGTGCTGTGCGTGGGGAGCCTGGTTAACTTTGAATCCTGAGTGAAAAACGACCCGGGAAGGATTATATATTTTTACCCAGAATTCAGAGTAAACATTTCTTCCAAGTTAATTTTTAATCTCAAGTAAACAGCCATTGTCCATGTGGTTTTCATGCTTCATATAAAAAAGTAAATTTGCTAAGGGGAAACAAATAATGACTATATTATTATCACACTATTTAAACAATGATCTTGTAAAATCTAGTTTAATGATCATCATTCACTGTTCTTTTTATTTTGCAAATATATGTCATTGTCCTTTTACAATTAAGTGTTAATAAAAATATAACTACCCAACAAACAGTTTTGTTTTTATCTTTTCATCAGTCTGTTAATTAATGGTGCTTTAGCCTTTTATTCATTGAATATCCCATTTACTGAGATCACATGGAAACACAAATTGTTTCTCTCTTCTTGTTGTTCCACCCATTGTATAGGGTTCCGGTAGCTTTACAATAACATCTTTTCTTGGGAAAGCACCCTCGTCACCTTCTTTGAAAGTAAATGTTGGTTCATTGTTGTTAATGCCCACAAAAGTACGCCCTTTTCTCATGAAATTCCCTTCTAGCTCATCTTTGTCTACGTTGTCAACCTGCCCAACATAAAACTTATCCTTTTCTTTGCCACTAAACTTTACCAAGACAAAGTGTCCCTCTGAAATTGACTCATTGTCGTCGTCTTCATCACCACTGATGAACATTTCCTTCGATCCAGAGTCAGCCAAGCTGTCATATTCCTCTTCAGAACTACTATCACTAGAGAGAGTGTCTATGTTTTGCAGTTCTTTTTTGGATTGCTGTTTCTGCCTAGGATTAGGCCTAGGTCTTGTCTCTTTTTTTTTAAGTTGCTTCTCCACTCGTTTTTCCAGTAACAGTCTCTTTTTGGTTTCTCGCTCAATGTGTACTGCCTCGATACGGTCTTTCTCAGGAGTGCTGGTAGCTATCATCGTCTTTCCTCGCCTCCTGTTTCCAATCGATTTACGAGGAGGGGCTTTGGGAAATGGAAGTATTTCTTTGGGAGAAACATACCCTGATACAGAGGACGCATCGTTTGGTGAGTTGGATAGTGACGAGACATCTGCAGGATTGTCACTCATCGGTTCAGTCCCATCATCATTATACTGGTCTATTATATCTGTAGCTGACTGTGGAACTGCAGAAGTGGATCCATCTTCAGTAGAGACGTGTTGAATAGCAGCGACTGGTACACTTGGTAAATCTTTTTGCTGACGACTAGAACTGGCTTCTGTCGATGTCTGTTGAAGTGGAATAGGCCCACCGGCAGATGGAACACCTTGTGTTTGCTGACGACCAGTAGTTGATTCAACTGTTGGGGCGGGTGCTTCCTGGACATCGATAGGATTGGGTCTGTCAGTTAGTGATGAAGGTGCAAAATCCTCCTCCTCAAATATGTCTTCATTATATGGGAATATCCCAGTGGAACGAAAACCTGACAAAATGTTTTTTGATGATAATGCTAGCATGAGTGGATTTGCTACCAAGGCTGGAATGTCATAGATGGTGACTGTTTTGCCAGGATTACTTCTCATCCAGCCGTCAATTGCCTTATTGAAATAAGTCTTCAATGGACCATAGCAGGACTTATCTAAGGGTTGTAAACGGTGCGAAGTGTGAGGAGGTAGTGTAACAACAACGATGCCATTTTCCTTCGCTATGTTTACAGCCTGAAGTGTGATGTGTGAATCATGATTATCTAATATGAGTAGAATAGGCATCTCAATTGAGCACCGTGTATACTTGATAAGGTGATGTAAGTACACACAGAAGATCTCCTCGTTGATCCATCCAGACTTAGTTGAACATCCAGCAGCTCCAACTGGCGCCCCAGTGAGGAAGCTGTCCTTGTATCGCACCCGAGGGAAGATGAACAGTGGTGGGATGGTGTTTCCGATAGCATTAATCGCGCAAACAATAGTGACCAACTCACCTCTTTCGCCGGAAGTAATTGACCCCACCTGTTTTTTACCCATCTCTGTTACAATTTGTTTTGGTGACTGAACAGTGGTTAGACCACTCTCATCAACATTGTAAATGTCTTGTGCTTTGAACTTGTATCTGCGAATTATATAAATAAGAAAACGACAATACATTTATTGACCCACATCGATTTTGTAGAATATTGTTCATAGACAGTGAAATAAAATAAAAATATTCAAGCAAGCGGATGTATACAACAGAAAACTTACTTGTCCATTACGGTTGAAACGTTGGTGAAAAACTCTGAAACGGTATGCTTGTTAAATGCAGTTGCCCTGGCCATAGATGTTGCTTCTGGCGTACGTATGGATAGGTGATGCCGTTTTTTGAAGGATAGGAACCATTCCTTTCCTGAAAAACATGAGTTGTAATTAGATTAATATGCCATTGGAGTGCGTAAGTGGGGAAGGGGACATTACAATACAATTAACATATACGAGGGAGTAGGGTTTAATATGGTACATGACTTTGCAAATGCTAGTGGTGTTTTATATCATTTCAATTGATTCAAGTTTTATACATTTTTACATGTTATCCCACTCTTATGATTGCTCATGAGGCCCTTAACCTACCTGATTTCCCATCTCTTGTCCAGTTTTCTGGCACGTTGACAGAATTCTTTACAGCAAACTCATACGCCAGCTGCACACATTTCTCTACGCTTAGCCCATGGTATTGGTTTGCCATATCCTTGATGTGCTGAGACAAGTCCTTTTCCATAGATTCAGTCAAAATTTGTTTGCAAATGCCCAAGTTTTTGTAACCAAAATGATCTTTGTTTCCCTTCTGTATAAACCTCGTGAGCGTCATACGGTCGATATTGTGCTGTAACGCTGCTGACCTAATTGACATCCCACGCTGTGTGTCAGAAGCAGCTCTCCTGAGGACGGCTTCGGACACATTCCCCCAGTTGGTTTTCCTTTTGTAAGTCCTCGGCATTCTACTGGTATTTTCCAGGATTTAGCATAACAATTTCTGTAAAAAAGTATTACAATAAAAATATTACGTAGGCTACGCCACTGCAATAATGCATATGCCTAGTAATAAAAATGTGCATATAGACTTTCTACACAAACCTTAATTTACTGTTTATATAACTATATAACTTATTTGTCATTAAAATCGGGATATTATTGTGTTATGGCTGTATTGCACAGAGCGTGGGGTAAGATGAGCAACTGCCGGGGTAAGATGAGCCACTGCTCAACTTGCCCCACTCGGAGTTGCTCAACTTACCCCAATCGGCCATTTTGAAAACAAACAATCCTCGCTGCCGATCAAGATTAGTGACAGCCACACCTATTTCACAGAACTATAGCTCACTGAATTGGCTTTCAAGTTACAAATGACCGCCATCGTATTCTCTGTCTATCTGGGTTTAAGATGACATGATGATTTTTTCCAAAAATCTACTCAAAAGTGAGAAAAATGTATATTTTCATGTAGCTCACGTACCTTGTGGTTAAGACAGTCAAGTTCAACACCAGAGAGGATTGGGTCATGTGATCTAACAGCAGGGTGTACTGCAAAATTATATATACATGTAGTTTATGACATATATGGGGTGGATCAACTTACCCCACTATCCCCTATGGGGTAACTACCACACCGTTGATCCCTTTTAACGATGCCACGCCCCGCACACGCGCCGCATCACTGACGAACCTCAAAATCATACCCGTTACGGGCCTGGAGCTGATGCAGCGCATCAATATCCCCAGGCACCACAATTCCCGCACTTTTCAAAACACTGAACACCTCCACCGGAAGAACTGACTTATCCCCGGTGAAGGTTAACTTAACTGTGCGGCTATCACGGCGCCTTGCCATGATGTCGCGAGTGTGGCGAAGCCACAGGTGGATGAAAAGAACCCCAAAATAAATCCAAAGGAATACAACTCGCTAAAACCAAGCAGTCAAACCCGGAGGACCAACCGAAACAAACAAACAAAAACCCAACGGGAACCAACAGCACAGCGAAGGTGCAACGCAGAGCACTGGGTATTGTAGTACTGTAGTCTATATACTGTAGTATATATTAGTGTATATAGTGGAGAGCAGATCGAGAACACGTCTGCACTCCACGAGAACCAACTACCAAGACACAGGTGATCTGCTCGCTTAATGCGACTCTGTCCTGTTGTGATAAACAATTCAACAACATCCCTGGATTTGAAATCATCTCGCCCTGTGTCTGACCTGAATTCACGACCAGACTGTTGAAAATAATCTGAAGTTTAGGATGTCTTTTGGCGATGCGATGGAGAATGTCAGGTTGAGCTTCTGATCTGACTCAATCAGATCGGTCTAGCTTATAATAACTTGACGACGCAGATCCAGTAATGCGGTTTATATCTGGTCTGAAAGTGGCTATCATCTGTGTGATCACTCTCAAGAAACTGCTCATCCGGATTACTCACTATGTATGAGGAAATCGCACGAAATCAGTTGGTTTAGATGTGTCTAGGGAGGGATGATGCCACCTGAAAGGGCAGTAACGGTCGCTTTCGTCTTTCAAGAGACACTCTGGCCTGCTTGATATTGCTAACTACCGATCCATTGCTTTTCATTTCGTCACTGCCAATAGTACTATTGTCATTAGAGTCCAGACCGTGAATCAGCTCCCATGTTCTCTGCTCAGATGTATATTCATCAAAAATCACCCAGGGATCACTAAATGCTCGAGCACTCTTGTTCTTTAGCATTGCTGCAAATGCACACTGAATCATCGATTTAGTAATCACACCAGCTTCAGAGCTCAGAAGCACTCCTTCATGAAATTCTGTGCTCAACTTCCATACAAAAAAACAAGATGAGTTGATGTTTGTAACCCGCTCGACCGTATCACGTGATGGAGTCTAAGTATCAGTGCCTTCCAAACTACATATCTGTCTGAAATAGTTGAGTCACCAGTAGAGGAATGAGATGAATCGAGTATATTTGTAGTGTGGGCTTCACATAAAATTCTCTCGCAGAAGAGGTATCCCAGTCCATGACTGATGATGTTCTGGGCCTGTTCAGGTAGGACGATCGGATTTGCGAACATAAAGATCGGCTGCATTTCACGGTCGGGGAGAGCATCATACACAAATGGATTTAAGTTTAGTTCTAGGAAACTCAGGAAGAACCTCCAGATCGATATCATGATGATCAAGGGCTTCAATCTCTTTAGCGACAACATGGAAGTGATACAGTGATGTTTCGCTAACAATCTCTGATCGATCGATCAGCTCCAGTAACGATATACCGTACAGCAAGATAGACTGGTACACCAGAATCACTCTTTGGTGCAAGATCTCGAAGAGTGTCAGTCAGGATCGTAATATGTGTCGATATCTGACTGGGTCGGGTGTTTTTAAAATCTCGAGCATTCTGCTCGCACCGCAGACGGTGATTGATATTGGCCGACCCCGGTTCGCGAACAGCCATTCGCACCTCGCTCTCTGTGAGATTCGCTCTCGGCCTGGCGTAACTAGTAGCCACCTGGTATTTGTCTGGGGAATCCTTCATGGCCCACAGGACAATACTTGCTAACCTCAGTGCATCAACTAAACTCGGTGATGCATCCACCATCCGAAGATTTGGCTCTATTCCTAGTTCATTCACAGATGATCCTAGGTATGGGTACCCCTTGCCTTGTGATTCACTCATCTCCGTTGTGTTGCCGACCTTGAAGACGATGTGTCTTGGATCGCCGTCTGTGCAGCCTGAACACTCTGCATCAGCATCGTGCATAATGAGGTGTGGTAACCCCGACAATATTCCGACCCTTGAGCACATCCTTCCATTGTTTGTTCCGTAATGTCCGGGCAAACTCAGTATGACTTGGGAACTGAACAATGCAATACTTCTGCTGAAAGAACCGATTCATATACTCAATCAGATCCAAAGTAGAACAGTCTGTGTACTCGAAACAGTCCCGATAAGTTTGAGTGAGATGGAATGAGCCGGCTAGAATGATGTATTTGTTGCAAATTCCAAAGAGGCATGACCTCACTCATATGTTCATTGATTTCGTCCAAGAGAGCATCCTCGTCATACACATCCCAGTTATACAAGCTCGTGAAGACTCGTCGGTCTGCTTTCGGAGGATACTGATCATCGTCGTTTCCGCCTCTCTAGACAGCATATATGGGTTAGTGAATAGATCACGAATAGTTGCGTGTCCCGGAGCGAGGCTGAGGAGGAGCATTTGCAGCATTTGCAGCAACGTTATAATCTGTGTTAGAGCACTCGTTAAAGGATCAATAATCGGTGAATGTAGATATGACTCGAGAAACCCCGACCAGAACCCGTAATGATCCCTGGTAAAGTTGGATTGCAACGATTCTCTCATATGAGGATTCCTGCGAAGTGCGTGAGTAAATGCTATCATCCCCCAGAAGTGTGCAACTGTACATACGCCAATTGGATTGTATGACGTCCGGGCAGCTGCTCGTCCGAGAGTTGCAACAGTTTGAGCTGCAAGATATGATGCGCCGATTGAGGAAGCTCTACACCTTCAAAAAAGATCCTCTTCCCGTAGATAAAGACAGATCGAGCAATGAATGTCTCCTCCGACTTGCTGTGCCCCTTTCTTAATCGCTCGAACGAGCTGATCAAGTGTATAGTACATTTCTTCTTGGATCATAGACATCACACGGAGATTCAGCTGAAGACTAGTGTATGATACAATTGCTGCCTGCATAGTCGACCACAGATACTGACGAAGACCTTCCTGACCGCGATTATACCCCTTAAAGATCAACGGGGCTCTCTGGCAAATTGTCATATGTTGTTTCCTAATCAGGGGGTGGAAGTAATGAAACAACTTCTCAAAGCCAAAAAACTGGTTCAACTTATCTCATAGACCTGTTCCTGATTTTGATTCCAGGCCTTAAAATCGAGATTGACATGATGATGAATAGTATCTTCACCGAGTTCAATATTTGCGTTTTTTGCACGGAGTACCTGATTATGCTGCAGCATACGATCGTTGAAACCCATTGTTATGTGAGTGAAATATTGCACTACCTCTTTTGCAATCAGATGTTCTGTTATAGTATGCAGCTGTCTACATTTGTAATCTGATACCGTGAACAAGCGCCCATCTTTCTTTAATTCTTTCTCCTTGATCTTGAATTGAAATACATGTTTATTGTATTCAAATTCATTATGCTCTACAGCATGAATCATAGCAAACGGATCAAAGTTCTCATCATCTATAAATGTCTCGATTAGTCTCCTATTTGTCATCACAGGGGATGGTTTGTATCCTAGTGATTCCGTAGCAAATAATCCCGGGATCTCACTAACCTCATCTGGAGAGATGGACCTGTCTTTACAGAACGTGTCAAGGTCATACAGTACCTGCAGGAAAGGTCGTACAGTGATCTGCAGGAAAGATGCGTTTTATAATATAGGAATGAAGCTGAGGAACATCATACTTATCGTACTCCAGCTTCGGCCACATGTTATGCTTTCTAAAATAGCCACGACAAAATGAGAACATCCATGCTGCTGTCAGCTCACCGACGGCTTGAACGCCTGCCTCGAACGGATCGGATCGATCGCTGGATGACCAAATATCCTGTAAAGTCCGTACAGCTCTCCACATTTCTTGGGAGTAGTAGATTATCAGTGAGAAGTCTCACTGAATCAACACAAGTGCGCTGTCTGTCCTGCTATGCCTGTGCACATTAGTAAATGTTCTTTGTTCAGGATGGTCCAGCGGCCAGTGCCCTTACGAATAACAAGACAATAATCAACAGTGACGTGAATCGTGTGGATCAGAAAATCGATGACACCCCTCTCTCCAAATTTGATATATTCGCCCGTGCTAATCTTTGTCTGAAAATCCACGCAACGGCGCAGTCCTATTAGAGATCGCCAGTACTGCCAAAATCTCTGATCAAACTTTGTGTCCGGGATAGTCTCCCTGAACTGTGTTTCAAGAGAAGTTTTTTATTGTATTAACCCCCTTCCCTCGTGTCTCCCTGCGGTGGCGACTCTGGACTCGTCGTGTGTTCCATGTCTGCTGGTGCTCTGGATGTGGATTTTGTTTTTAAACACAAAATGTCAATCGTATCTTGTGGTAGGTGTTATGCCATCGTCGTCGAGTCGAGCAGTGTCTCCTCTACGCTCGCTCTTCCCGTGCGTCCGCATAACCGCCTTCGAGCGCGGTTCCTCTCCTCCCTTCCTGTCGCGGAGCCGCTCGTGTTGTACTTGACTGTTTGTGTAGCAAATTGACACGTTTAGGGCATTTTTTTCTCTCAGCGGTTCACTCGTGATCATATTAAGGCTCGTATACATAGCTCTAGTCTGCACTCTAATCACTCTGTTTTTTTTCAACTCATTGCTCCTTGCATTCAAATGTTCATTGTTATTCTCTCCTTCGCTTACTGATTTGACCGCGAATGTGTAGCTTTGCAATCCTTTCAGCCCCGAAGATAACGATAATAACCAACGATCTGAAAGAAAATCTTTCTCTCTTTATCATGTATATATATACAGGATAACGACGGTTTTTTCTCTGCCTGAATCAAGTGGTTTGCGAAAAAGAGCCGAATCCCCAATGACCGGACCCACTTCAGACGGGCTGACTCATCCGCCAGTGGACGAGTTGAATCAACTAAATGCTGTGCCCCTTTCTTAATCGCTCGAACGAGCTGATCAAGTGTATAGTACATTTCTCCTATACCAAACAACCGAACAAACTTCGCCCGTATATTCAGGTGAAACCCGTATGCCAACAAGCGACGATTCTGTATCTTTCAGTGGAAAGTAATTTTTCTCCCGCACAGGATTCACACTTGTAAATTCCCGAGAAACAAACCGTTGTTGCTGTTTAAAAACTGTCCTTGGAGGATATCAGTCTCTGTATGCGACGATGTACACCTCCGTATTGTCATCAGATGAATTTCTCGGTTTCACCACATTCCCAACAAAGCAATTTCTCGCGAGAATTTCACAATAATGCTGCAACTGTTCCGGAGATTGCGAAAAACATTTGAAGATTACACAGACTGGCTAATCACTCTCAGCTGAATATCTGACGATGTGATTCAATACCCGTGTATACGTATGCTGTTTCAATGACTCGAGATCTGAGAGAACGATCGAGGCATACGGGTGTTTGCGGATATCAGTCCAGAATGCATTTGTACCCGCATCATTGGGTACAAGACACAGGTACTTTTTACGTGACTCGACTGGCGACAAACGTCACGGCCAAAATGGCAACTGGAAAAACAAAGAACCCACACTCAA
>WXZC020001047.1:0-10072 GCA_011317855.2 Paelopatides confundens | reverse complement strand
GCCCCCCCCCCCCCATGTTGAAAAAAAACCCACTTATAATATTTGGCATAATTTTGCCTGTTATATGCCGGGCATCATTTTGCAGATAGGAAAAATATGCTTGTTATATTGTTATATGGCACAATTTTGTATATAGGTGCCCTCAAAATTCCTGATTTTTTTCCTCCCTTTAACTCCTTTCGTATAATGCAACCCTTGATTTCAACCCCACATGTTAATTAGCATTGCTCTCCATGCATGTGAACACATACAATTCAATTTGAGTAAAATGCCCATACAATACACCGAACAACTAATACACCTACACCCCTCACACGGGACACATTTTAAACAACGGAGACATATCGTGAAATAACAAAAACTGACAACGCCCTTTGTTGCAGGATAACACTGACTAGGCAGGAAGAAGTATATACCATAGGCTTAGACTTGTAAAGTTAGCAATAACATATCGAAAACTTCTTCAAAGGAGTACGATGCGTTCAGAGGAAATGACGCTACTGCTTGAAGCGATGTGTATAATATATATATAAAAAGCAAGACAAAAACTGGTAGTAAAGGGGCACTTAACAAATTAAAGTCCCTTAGCAACAAAACAGTGTCATTTTAAACAAATTTTTATGTTCATTGTTTTTTCATATTCTGTTTGTTGATGTGCAGGTTATATTTCGCAGGTATCACTTACTTGTCATATTGCTAAGGAATTTTAATTTGTCGTTTTTTTTTTTTTTTTTTTTTTCCTTGTAAAATTTTGAAAGCTTTTCCCTCCAAACGGGATTTTTGTTAAAAAGTTGTTTTATTATTTATGATTTTGTAATTCACTTACTATAAAATAGTCCCTCCAGTAATGATGGCCTATTTTAAAATTAATCGCTAGTGATTCAATTCCTCAGTGTTCCGTGCAGTTTTTACAAATTAATTGGACTTTTTCATCGAACCTTTACTGGTTGGTACATCATATACGTGTATATTTATCCCATGGGGAATATCTCTATCGAACCAAATATGAACATTACGGTATACCATATAACATGGTGATTTTGGCATTGTCAAATGGATCCATTGGGACTCATTAGCGCTTCTAACGCTTCTAACGCTTCTGGTGAAAACCTAGTTTTTAAGGACTTCTCTGGTGAACAATAACTCTATTTTTACCTCTGTCGACCCATATACTTCCCACTTCAATGATTCATTGCCAGAATCATGAACAACGGGACTTCAAACGACTCATTTCAACACAGAATCATGAAAAACAGCGCCTCCAAACGTTTCTTTTCTCCACAGACATATAGGTGAGAAATGATATATCCTATACCTGCGGAGCATTCTGGAAATAGTTATCGTAATGTGGACTCTTTTTACCACATGTCTCATAGTGTACCTCTCAACGTTCAAACTCATAGTTTTCCACTCCAAGAAAGCCAATCAACATCAAGAACTCAATAATATATGAATATGCATATGACCGTTTGAGTATTATCCAAACTGGCCTTTCGAAGACAATTTAGCAAAGGACAAATTGGAATGTTAAATCAAATTGAAACTTTCACAACTAGCGTAAAAACATAACTTCATCCGTAACTTCATCATCCTATATTATTACTCTAGTGGTGGAAAAGATCCGCCCATATCGTGCGTGTCAACGATCTGTTACACCGAAGCCCCGCCCATTTTGAAACAGATTTTGAACATTCATCTATCTAGGGATTAGTCAGGGTAACCCTTCCTTTAACGAGCAAGGAAGGGTTACCCTGACTATCTAGGGATGTGCCTGAAATGAAAAATAATGCCACATGTACTACTACCATACGTCAGGGTTACACTGACTATACAGCCAAGTTTAAAACGTTTTGCAGGTTCATGAAGATTTCTCCTTTCTCCCCATTTTTCTTTTTCCTTTTTACATTTAAACAAATATTTTTCATTCCAGGAAATATATTCGTTATGGTGCCTGTGTATGTGTGCGAGTATGTGTGTGTGTATGTATGTATGCATGTATGTATGTGTGTATGTATGTATGTGCGTATGTTTGTGTGTATGTATGATTGCATGTATGTATGTATGTATGTAAGTATGTATGTATGTATGCATGTGTATATGTATGTATGTATGTATATATGTCAATGATCATTGGAGGTCAGTAGAGGTAAACATTACAAATATTCAAAACCTGATACTTTAATAGGTAGAGCATGTATGAATCTCGTAGTTGGTATATATGTTTTCATGCGAAAATACTGATAATTAGATTACATTAATACATTAGAAAAAACAGTAAAGGCTGCAACTTATTTTAGCTGTTCAAATGACATAATATTCTTAACCCCGGTTTTATTTTCAACAGAAGGTACCCTCTACCAGGATACTTATTAAAACCAGAGGAAATGGTGTTTAAATGAGCGTTTTGTTTTAAAACATTTCCATGTATTGACAAGTTTATATTTAACATAAACGTCAATGTTTTCAACTAACTAGACAAGTTAGTTGACTTGTCTCAAACAGTATGGTGGTTGATATTATACAAGTTTACACTTCTCTCTGCATTCGGTGAATGCCTTTGTTCAATGGATTAACAATCCTTCTCGCGCAGTAGTTATCTGCAATTCAGAGAAACCAACGAATAAAAATAACAGATTTGATCGGAACTTGCTAAAAATTGTCGACGAATATGGTAATGAGCTGTTTCTATTCAGGATTTGCGCCACCGTTTCTTCTGCATTGCTTATACACATTATACCACACTACCGCCTGGCTGATATATTACATATTGGATATGATTCCGACAAAAGTGATGAATAAATTTACCACCCGCCAGCACACAAAAAAAGACGAGAAAATTACAAAACAATTTTCACTGATTTTTTTTATTTTTTTTTATGATCTCAGTATTTTTGATATTTTAGAAATATTTCAACTTGGTTCCTTTCAGGTCCGTTAAGTGGCCCTGAAGATGTTCAAGCAAGTATTTATGGTAATATGCAAGAAGATGTAGAAATATCTTGGCAGGTACGTCTAATATAACTGTGTGTGGATATATACGTTCTGTGCTTAGGATTTTCAAATTGTATATGTATCATTTTTTTACTCTACTTTATATATTTATACCCCCAAACGATACACAAATACTTATGAAATAATAGTCCATTCTGCATAAGAATAAACTTTATATGTTTCATAATTTGTATTACAAGTGCACATGTTATACATTGATTTAAAGAAACATTCATGGTGTGATTCAACTTGAAAGCAGCATGTTGCATATAATCTAAGAACATGTTCATGTCGGAATCCAATTATAATGCAACACATTGGCTTAACTGTTTAAATTTCACATCAATTTTATTAAATAAATAAATTCGTTGGCATTGAAATTATATTATTTGGACTTGCATGTTATGATTAGAAGTACTCTGTCTGTGTGATACTTTTTCAGAATCAATTAGAATTGTTAGTTATTCGCTAATTAGGGAATATTTAGGAAAATGTCCTACTTTGGTGAATACTTGGTACATTTCGTAAAATCCTTGCAAATATATAATCAAATAAAAAGTGTTAATGTTTTAAGAGTACAGCTATGACTAATATGCATACAGAGCACTGAAAATATCATATGAACATATTCTGTACTCCAGATTAGGGCTGTCACAAAATTGAGATATGTTTGTTGTTCATCAATTTCTCACAATCACAAATTTTGAGATAAAAATGAAAGACTCCAACGTTAACCAGGAAACTGTGAAATCAAACCTTAAAATGTTGCTTGAAATCTGAAGCCACTTCCTGTAAGTAGGAATATCTTCAGTTTTCTATACAGTAGACATCCTAAGATCATTCAGGAATACCAGCTACAAATAGTGTCGAGTGACACTTATTTCCACAAGCTACTCTCATAGTGAACCCGAAAGAAGAAAACAAAATATATAGTCATGTCATGTGATAATATGTTGTCATGTATGTTGTTCAGATGGCTGTGATCAAGCATGACATTCTCATACTAACATATCTCTCAACTATAGGTTAGTTGGACGTAACCGCTATTAAAGTATAATGATTTACAGGGTTTATAAGAATGTAAAGTTTTCTTTTTATATTCGCATTTCAACAGATCCCATCAGTTATAAAAATCAACTGTAGTTCTGGTGTGTCTAATTTCACCATATATTACTCTTCAACTGATCTGCAACTATCAGAACAAAAGAAAGTTATTACGGATTCTAGCGCCACTGCTTACATCTTTGAAAACCTAGTGGTAGGGAAAACTTACACCTTTCAGATGTCACTTACAACGGCTGGTGGCGAGAGCAGATTGACTGATAAAAAACATCACCAACTTCCAAGTGAGCTTGCCTTATGTAAAAACTGAAAGAGATGTTTACATCTAATAATATTTTACAGTGTCAGTTTACGATATTTGGTACTGGTACTAACTTGAGCGAACATGTTATCTATACAGTCGGGTAAGTCCGTCTACAAATATCGTATACATGTTATTTTATGGTCATTGCGCGAATTCCTTGTCATCCTTTACATGACCTATTTACTAGTCGAATTACTCCGCGCAGGGCTATACTAAAACCACTGAGACCACCACACACAACTCGATATCACTCTTCGTATTCATCATAATGAGTTTGTTAGGTAATTTTACAAGTTGTGCCTTTATTTGTTATGATTAACCACTATAGGCATACATTATGTGTGAGTATTTTATATTTTGCTACGTGTTCATGCTAAAATATTCCCACCTGAAAAGTGGTATTATCTTTGCTCAAACTTGTAATTTCGTGGCTCATCGGGACCTCACCTTTTGCTTTGGAGCTGGAAGTATTTGTCACATATGGTTGGGGCTAAACGGAGTCAGTTGTGCAGCCAAATGAACATTTTTTTCTGACATTCAATTGACACACATATTTATAAAAAGGAAGCGTGTATATAAACAAGAATATAATGAAGGCAACTGTCTAAAGTTTAACATAACGTGTACAATATATCAATTAAACTGTAAATCCATACAAGGTAAATACTCAATGATAATATTGCGACTCTATTCCATTCTCTGAAGTACACCCATGTGAAAGATTAGTGGCGCACGTATGACACTTCCCAAGCACATTTTATGTTCCAGTATGAAAAAGATACTGTGCCAAAAGTCTTTCATATTTGTTTCACTTCCATTGACCCCCCAGTTTTATCGTTTGCATAGTAGCCAGCGTTTTATTAAACACATGGTCCAAAAATATGGAACTCTCTTCCAGCCGAAGTCAAGAATACCCAAGCATTTATATCATTTAAACGTAAACTAAAACTTTACTTATTGTCTAATTATAACGAACTTTAAATTTTGTCGTTTCATATCTGTAACTTTGTAGTTATATTTAATATATTATAATCTACTCATTATGTTGTTAGTCCTAGGGGACCATACATAAGCTATGTGTTGCTTCTTTGGTAACCCCTTAAGCATGCTTACTATATTATTCAAACTATACATTTATTGTTATATGTATGTAAATATGTATGTATATTATATGCCTATACATGGTATGTGTATGTATTTGTGTATATTGTATGTATGTATATGAAACATCTATCAAAATCTTGTTAAATTTTATATATTTAAATGTTAAAATAAAGTTCAGCAAAGTTCAAAGTTCAAAGTTTAAGTGGCATTATTGTCCTACCTCTGAAGATAAACTGCAAATATACTGTGAAAGCAATAACCTCTGCCATCGATACCGAACCACTTGCACAAAACTAATTATATTTTCAGTCAAGCAGAAATGATAAACTTTTGGCAACTTTGTATGCACAATAACTAAAAAGTACAGCTTGGTCAATCTTTATTATGTAGGTTCACCTTTGTGAGTACAATAATATTTCTTATTTTTGGTGGTGGTCAAATGTTACTTGACGTGAACATAGTTCAAAGTCTAAAACCTTTGTAAACACGATAGCTCAAAAAGTCAGCTTGGCAAAATTTCCTATTTGGTATAGGTTCATTTTGTGAGTACAAGAACGTTACTTCTTTTTGTGGAGGTCAAATATCATTTTGGTCAGTCTTAACACTTTCTAAACAGTATAACTTAAAAAGTATTACTTGGTCATATTGTGTACGTCCGCAGTCTGTGCAAGAACCATGCTCATCAATCTAATCAATAACGGTGAAACATTGAATTCTGTCCAACGTTAATAATGTAATGTTCTTCTCTCAAAATTGGCAAGCAATCACTAAACCTGCTGGATTTCTGGTTTTAGAAGAATTATATGGCCAATTTACATTTACAATATGATATTAATATCTACATCAAATGATATTAATATCTACATCAAAGCTCTACTTTTTAGTTATTGTGCATACAAAGTTGCCAAAAGTTTATCATTTCTGATTGACTGATAGTTTACTACAAAGGTCATATAATGTAAAATTACTTGGTGTATTTATCGACTCAATGTTATCATGGAAATCGCATATCGACTATGTTTCTTCTAAAGTTGCTCAGGGTGTTGGTATATAGTCTAAACTTAAGTTGTATTTACCAAGAAGAATACTTCGTTCTCTTAACTTACACTTATTCTACCTCACCTTACATTGTTTGACTGTGTGGTCGGGAACTTATAATACAAACCTAAAGAACCTTACTATTTTACAAAAGAAAGCTATCCGACATAATCTTCTCAGCTAACTTAGTAAACTATTCGCTTCACTTAACCTTTTGAAATTAACATATATAATTTACTTGCAAGAAAACATATTTACATACAATGTTGCTTTAACCTTAATTCGTCTTTGTCCAATGAATTATTTTCTTATAATCACAATATACATGGACACAATACGAGACAGTCCAGCCAGTTACGTATTCCAAATATTTTAAAACATAGCCTTCGCCACAGAGTCGCTTCTACATGGAACATCCTTCCTACTAATCACAAATCTAAAAATGTTTACCTTCATAACTTAAAAAAAAACATATTCAATTACTAGCTTCCCCGTGTACACTCCCCAATTTACTCGTCTGATTTCCCCTTTTGTATATTTTCTTCTCTCTTTTTTTTGTACAGGGAGTGGCGTACTAGACAATCCTACAAAGTGGTTTAGGTCACTTCCTTTGGCATTTGTATTTCTATTTTATATATGTTGTGTTGTGTATATATACATGTAGCGAAGAAAAAATAAAATAAAATAAATGAAATGAAATGAAATTTTTCCCGATGTTGCTGAATTCCCCACCATATTTTCTTCATTAGAACTTCGAACAACGTCGGTATTCAATAACTCAGTTGTGAATATAATTGCGTATGCGTAATATGCTGTGTGATTGTTTTTAGCAGGATAACATTCATTCGAATGTGAGGGAAACGGTCACGCGGTTTGGCGCAAACAATATAATATTGACGTAGCCCGTGAATGTGATCTATCTTATATTGAATTGAATTAGTGTTCATTGAAGAATAATAACGGACATTACTCATTAATTTCGATTCGTGGAGGTTACTTCGACGCATTTCATACGGTTTAGTGATGAAGAAAATATCATTACTGTAGAGCAACACCATTATGATCACTGTCGGTGAAATACATTGAACATACCCACTTGTACTTGTACTATCCATATATTATTTTCATGTGACTTACTACGTCCTCGTCTCTAAACACTTTATTTGATCGGCAGACGGTTTAGTTTTGCAGACAGAAGTGCCCTTTTATTTCACAACTGACTTCGATGCCCTATGGTTTGTATGATAGTACAATACTGTTCCCTATGATAATGTTACTACTAAGCTTTACTTTCAAATTGACAATTTACCTTTAAATTTACAATCTTCGTCGCGAGATGGTCCGATAAAGCCTAAACTAATTACATTGAATGTTTCTATATATGGTATGGAATAATCTCTCATGGCAGTCAAGAAGATACGCAAGCAAGATAAACCATATACACTTGAGTATGATATTGATCACGATTATCCAGTCATGTTTAATATTTATCGGTATGTTTAAAGCCTTATAGATAGGTTACATAGCCAACATATTCTCTTCATTTTATTTCATTTTTGATCTATAATATAATGATAGTGATCATGACAAATACGTTTATATTTAAAAAAATAAACCATGGAATGTTTCAAACTATTTTTTTCCAATGTGTGATAATTATCAGATTATTGTAAACAGAATAATCGAGTTATGATAATGTGTCTCTTAGGTAAGCTGGTTGACATTATGTTTTGCGCATTTCGTCTGGAGTTTTAAATAATGGCAAATATTACGACCCATAATTGGAATAAATGTATTGTTATGTCATATATTGGCATGACCTATCAGGACTCTCACGAGGCGCAAAGCTAATACAAAATTGAAGTTTGTGGAATCCATATGAAGGGAGATTTAGAACAGCTTTGAAAACGTTGAATAGTCAGTGACGCAACACAAAAACATACGGTCACTGTTAATTATATCATAACATTGTTATTTACGAATTCATTAGACGTTATATATAAGATATATACGTTATGGTTAACTTCTTTATAAACTTGAAATTATGGTTTAATTTATCTGGACACAAATATGTCTGGTAAGCAAGAGTGCATGCGATGGTTTGTGTAGCTAGTCTAAAACCACAGCCCATATCTCCCGGTCCTTGCCTAACATCTGGTCTCTGTACACCAAGGGAGGAAATCATGCCATGTGAATAGCCAAATAATATATTTTAAACACTTCTAGTTTCAACAAATACTGTGGGTTACTGTGTCCATATTATATACAGATGAAAGCAATTCCTATAATTCCACAAATTTGCCTATAATAATACTACAATAATATAAATTGCGGTGTCTAGCAGCGACTAATTATACTGAACACTCAGCGGCATAACATACACAAGGGGTACTATATATCCATCTCATATTCTGGGATGTACAAATTAAAGTACAAGACAAGTATACTATCCTCAGCGATGCTGTATAATTGCACTGTTACAGCTAGGCGCATGCTTTGTCTCACAGATGCTTGAATAATTATTCATTTACCTGCTAACATATGCAATAAACATGAAATACCCAACTTATTTCGTAATACGTCACATTCTCCATCTATTTGAATCATCTCGTATTATTGAATTCCAATACTTGTGCAGAGTCGTTTAATTGCCGGTGTATTAACAGCGGTGTTGCCTACTGGATACAGTGTCTGCATTGTAGCCGGTAGGCTGGGAGTTGGACTGGTCATGCCGAAGATTTTCAACTGTTACTTACTGCCGTCTGGAATGGCATCGGAGTGGGGAACGTGAAATGCCCGAATGTCCAGAGTTGGTTAAAGTGCCCATGTGGAGTGAAGGAAACAGTGTGCCATTCCATTACAAATACTATCAGTACATAATTGCAGTCAGTTTAAGGCTGCCGTTCTGTATCATTCGCGGCTTCATAATGCCCTGCGACTTTGATTGGAGACTCGCACATGGGACACTTGTAACCGACTTAAATGGTATCATTCGCGGCAGTTTGGGTGATTGTGTATGTTGGAGAGATGGTTGTGATTTGTCTAGAGAGCACCTTGCACCGTTTTTTTTGGCAATGTCTTTCGTGCGTAGACTGTGGGATTGGTTTCAACGTTAGGCAGATATACCAAGAACATGTGACAGTTATTGTCCTATTAGAATTCCCCGTCGGCAGACTTAAAATGATAATTTTGGTTTCCGTTTTAATTAAAAATCGGCAAAAAAGGTCACATAATATTTCACGTTTTTTCTTCAATGTTTGCAGCATAAGTTACATTGTTGATAAATCAAGGAATTAAAAAAACAGGCGTTGGGACGAAAATTATTCATATTGTGTCAGTATGCCCCACGTCATCTGACCGTATTGCCCAAGCGAAACTCAAACTGAGGGATTGTGTCCAACATGTGAAATTATGGATGTCTCAAAATTTCCTTAAAATCAATGCTGATAAGACTGAAGTAATGTTGCTGGGATATAGATCTCAGCTTTCTAAATTTAATTTACCAACTGTGACCATTGCTGATGTTGACATTCATATTCACTCCAATCCTGTCAGAAATCTTGGTGTGATGTT
>WXZC020001046.1:0-10072 GCA_011317855.2 Paelopatides confundens | reverse complement strand
TACTTCGGTATGTCAGGAGCGAACAGTTTGAAATGAGCACACTTGTGTGCGTAAGAGAGACAAGTCACCAATGATCGTGGGAATTATTATGTACAGCGCCATGAGCGTCAGCACCTGGCGGATACCGGCGCTATGTCAGTGTCACTATTATTATTATTATTATTATTATTATTATCTCACAATCAGTACATCTCGAATGACACTTTGAGAGCTCGGTAGGAATAAGCTTAATCTATATTACTCTAATATCGTTTCCTACTGTGCCTTCCCTGTGGGTTTTCTGTCAAATTATTAATTAGAATTTCCCCATTATCTACCACGTTAAACATTAGGATGAGTTTTGATCGTGACATAATCATGTCTGCTCATAATTTACCTACATTATATGTAATATGTAACCTTTATTTTATGCAATTATCTACATTTGTAAGCTGAAATGCTTTTATATTTGAAGTAGGTAGATATGTTTTTTTTTTGGTGGGGAGGGGCAGCTTTGGAAGGTTTTGAGCGGCTGATCGTACATGCATACAAGATAACATTTGTGGGAGCGGGGACATTTTTAGGATCTCACATGGCTCCACTCAAAAAAAGAAATATTTGTGGAGCAGGGGGAACTCCCCATCCCTGCATTGTGAACACTGCACACAACCATGTTTTAGAACAATTGACTTCTCCAAATTCGACAACATCAGTGCTTACTGGCCGTATCAGTAAGGACACAACGTGTCTATAAAACAAAGATGGCTCACTGTTGAAAAGGTGCAATGTTAGTTTTTGGAATGGATGTGGTATATTACGCATCAAGAGGTTAAAGCAACTTCATGTCATCCAAGAGACCAGATTTTGCAGAGTAATGCCGACATATGTGTATACATGGGATATACAGTATCATATTTATTTAATATGTTACATTACATATATTATATATTCCATATTTATGTTCAGTATGTGGGATGGGAACAGGATATATGATTGATTAATATGTTAGCTGTTTGATGACGGTATGTAATTGTTAATTGTATTTTCATATTGTTTTCATTTAAAATGTGTAGTCCATCTAGGCCCTAACTTATGTTGGGCATTGTCATGTTGGAATATAGAGTGTTTCAATGGGTGTCATGTGTATATTGGAGCATGTGCCCACTTTCTAGTTAGCTAGATTTGTTTGTTGTTTATTCCTTCTGAAGATGAGTTTACATTTTAAATTAACATTTAATTATTTTTAGTGTCGATTTTCGGGGAGGATTAACCAAAGTTCACTACTAGGGTGAGGAGACATGCACCATTTTATGATACCACTGGTGTCATGGTTTAACCACATCACGTGTATTAATTAACATAAACAATTTGGTTGTCTGTTATTATTTGGCTTGTTTTAACCAGTTATAATACAAATGAGCAATGTGTTTTGTTAATTCGCCAAATCAAAATGGTGATCATACCAGATCATCGAACGTCTAACCTCGTATAAATGGGAAAAACGGACGTAAAACCGAAGAGAGAGATAGGTCTACCAAATGTACATTCCTGTAGACAGCCAGTATTTGCTGTACCTTTGTGTCTTAGAGTGAAGATGTACATCTGTCCCAAGCTGAATAATGGCTATAGGTGAATTCATAACTATTTGAGTGTATGGAATGAGATATTATTATCTAGTTGTCTTGTTTTATATACAGGCTTCATTTGCTTCTGTTGATGAGGAAGAAGCATTACCCGAAGAAAGAAAAGCCCAAGCTATATCACAAGAATCAGCTTTGGCAGGTTGGTACATCCATCCTTCTGGTTTAATTTTATATATAAATTAACAGCATTATAAGTATATATCTGTCCTTCAATATTTCAAAATATATGTTGTCAGAGCTGATCTGCAGTAGTTTGTAAAATGTTCACAATCATATTGATAAATTGGTTATCCCATAGCGTTCCTGGCAGCTTAAAGTATTTGGGCAGATTTCACTTATTCCAGATTCCAGTTATTTAGGACAATAACCCCTCAGGGGTCACTAAAGAGGACAATGCAAACTTGAAATGTAATCCAATTAAATACCACTGTTTATGAGTTAATGATGACAGCTTAGCATCTTAAAATAACTGAAACTATAAAATATAGTACTCAATGCCTGACTCAACGACCTTCATAACTTCTTGCTGAGTACAGTCTCTATATGAAGTTTCTCTTTCTTGGGAGAGAACTTATATCCAGTACCATGTTTATAATCTTGTGCCAATACGTTGTTTTACAAATAATGAAATAAATTCAATACTAATGAGTGGGTATGGCTTAATGTAAATGTTGAAATGGACATTTTTTTTTACAACCAAATATGTATTTGTCAAAAAAAAAATGTCAAAAATATTCCCCTCAACACATCAAATGACTAATTACCCTACAATAATTATGAGCAATTGGAAGGATAAGCATTTTGTTCTGCAATACTGTAACCACCCATGAAAGATTTTTTAAAACTAGTCTCATTTTGGTTTCATGCCAATGAACATGCTTAATAGATTTGGAAACAGTGGAACAAAATGTTATTGAGAGAGTACACTGCTTACAGCCAAGTGATTTCATTTTTGTAGGCCCAAAATGCAATAAACCTGTCAACCAGCTCATCATAATTCCCTAGACTGTAAACAAGGTGCTAAACTGAAAAATAACTTAATAGTCCATGAGCCAGTAGGGTTGGTCGGTACCATCTTGGGGGATTAAGGCTCATAGTGATTTTTGGCAAGGTATACACCCCTAGTACTAGAAAATACTTGCTAGCCTTGCAGGGGTGGTAGCGAAATGTGTGCTATCACTCAATTTATAACCCCACGCTAAAACACACTTTTCAAAAACGATAAATTCGGCCTCAGACAACATGCTTACATTTAAATGAGTATACCTCCTAAACTATAAGGGCTATAGGCATCAATCTGGTACCTAATGAAAGCTAGGACATGTGAGATGTCAGCTCTGGTGTCAAACAAAGTGTAAATGGTACTTAATCACAATTATGTGACTAATTACAGAGCAGAAACATTTCGTTTTTGATTTCCGTTTTGTAGAATTTCTCAAAAGAAGGTCTGTAAGTCCCTCAGATTTTGTCTGGTCGGTCAAAAATACCTTTTGTATTAGCTCTAGTATCCTAAAACATAGTCTGAAAAATGTAAATGGACTCAAGCTTGACCTTGAAAATGGCCTTGACCATAACAATGACAATAACCATTTCCCATAAAAAAAACATTCATTTTTACCTTGGCCCTCACAATAGCCTTGTTATGCTTTTGTATTTGACCTACCACAATGCTCATAGTCATTTTGATAATGTATACTCAAGACTTGAAAGAAATGGGATAGGCTTATATCAGTGGAAGCTAAACTGTGTGCTATCTCACATTATATATCACTACCTCCCCCCTTCACAAAAAAACATGAATATCAGCCATTGTGAATGACAATTTAAATGTATACTCTGCCTACTGGTATGTTGTCATCACTAATCCTTCAACATTGAAATGCGTCACTATTATTGCTGGCTGAGGTCAAGCATTTTAGAGGAGATCAAAATGAATGCCACTTGCAATAGCCTACAAGGTGTAATTTCAGTGAAGTGAAACACTCAATTATGTTAGCAAAGTGAATATTTTAATCCAGAACTATTTTACATATGTCGTTGTCCATACTAGTAGGCAATGGTGGAGTACTTGTACTTGAGTACTCGACTTGTACTCGAGCATAATTTACTCAGACTCGTACTTGACCTGTATATAGATGACTCGGACTCAGACTTGGACTGGACTGGAGCATTGGTGACATGGACTGGACTTGGTCTGGACTGGAGCTTTGTCGACTCGGACTCGGACTTGGACTCGACTGGAGCATTGTTGAGTCAGACTTGGACTTGGACTCACGCTTAAATTACCCAGACTCGGACTCGGAATTAAACTTTGAGCATTGTCAGTGACTCGGACTTGGACTCAGACTCGAGCATAAATGACCTCGGACTCGGACTTGGACTCGACTTTGAGCATTGTCAGTGACTCTGACTCAGACTCGACTTTGAACATTGGTGAGTGACTTGGACTTGAGCATAAATGACTTGGGACTCGACTTTTACATGAAGGAAAAAGGTACCAACTCCACCACTGCTAGTAGGCTAATCATAACCGTCCATGTCATCCACATCTTCATCTGAACTTTCCTCACTGTCTGAGGTAGATGCCTGGTTCTCACATTCTGGGAGTTTACACATATCTGTACACTTTAGGCCATTTGAAAGGCACACACATCTTGGGAGTGAGCATTTCTTCGTGCAGTTACAGGCCAGTAGATCCAGGACAGCTTCAGGTGCTGGCTGACCTTCCATCCAGTGCACCACCAACTGTTCAGCTTCCCCTTCTTTCTCCATCTTCCATCCTCTTCCAACTGGGCTTGGCACGTGTGGGTCTTTCTCCAAACATCTTCTCCATATACCAGCCTGGTAGTTGGCTCGAAGTGCGTGTTGTGTTAAGCTGTCCTTGCATGGTGGGAGTTGATGACTTTCGACTTCACCTTTTTTGGCACAGAAAAGGTGATATCTGAGCTCATTCACCTTGGTGGCCGATGCCTTATTGGCATAGAGGAGACATGTAAATGCCTCTAGTGTGTCAGTTAGTTCTGGGGAGAGGTTCCATTCCTGGCCCAACTTTGAGAATGTGTCCTGGGTTTCCCTGTTGTTGATCAGAAGTTTTAGGGCACTTGTCTTCCCTTTGCCTGCAAAAGCACTTACAGTGTCACATCCTGTATATGCGTGCAAGCCAATGAGGGCCCTGCAAATCTCCATGCCAACAGTGGCAGCCACCTTCCTGATGTCTACAAGTCTTGTCCGGGTTCTTGTGCCACACTTCATGAACATTGGAGCCACAACCATGTCGCAGAATGCTAAACACATGATGAAGACATCTGTATCTTCTGAGCAGATAACGACAGATTGGTATCCCTCTCTTGCGGCATGGGCAGCATGGAGAAGTAGTCGTCCATCTGCTTCTTCTTGTTGACATTGAAGAGTTGACACCTCCTCACTGTCATGAGATGTGATTCTGTAACATTTGTCATTCACAGTTGCATAGAGAATCTTCTCCTGTAGCTTTGCTCTGTACTCTGGCTTTCTCCATTCATGGACTATGAAGCTGATGAGACTAGTTTTGTTATTGACTTTGGTCAGGAAGCTCCTCCACTGCCTCACCATATGGGTGCTTGTGATACCTTGCAACTCATGACCAGTCTCTTCACCCCGCAGAGATCTTTCACTGTTCTTGATGGAGTTCTCCTGGTATGTATCGAACACAACATCTATTCTACTGCTCTGACTGCCTTCTCTCAGCGCCATAGCCAGGATTGTTGTGGCAACACCTCCAAAAGTAACTTGATCACCTTTCACTCTTTGGACCAAGTTCATTCCGTCAACCACCGTGGCTGATTGTTCTGGGTGTTTTTCCTCTACTGCTACATTTTTCTGCAAGGCTGTGGCCAAAGTAGCTTTGTTTGTCTTTCTCAGCAGTCCATCTGGTGTGGACAGTGCCCATGGTAGTGGGCCAAGAGGATGAGACAGGATATCCTCCATATGTAGACTGCGCCCTTGAGCCATCACAATGATGCGTCCAAACAAGGACCTGTCTGCTTTCAAGATGATGGACCTCCCACTTGATTTCACTTCTCTTTTCTTATACATATTACTGAAGGTTTTCAGCTTGTTGGTTTTCATTGGGTCATGGAAGTTCTTTGCTGGTGGGTCTTTGTCGAGTCTCTCATCCTTAAAGGTTGCATAGCCCTGCTCACCAATCTCATATGCATTCATCAGGTCGGAGGCGATGTCTTTGGGAGCTGCTTTTGCCGTAGAGATGCTAATAAGGTCCCGCTTCTCTGCAAATGGGTTAACCCATCCTTGTATGAGGCCAACCACTGCTGAAACGGCTTCCTCATCTTTCTGGATTCTTGGCTGCTGTAGCTCTGCATGAGAAAGCTGGGACTTGCTGCCTTGTACCATCTCTCTTAACTGTCCAAGGAATGCACTGCGGTACTCAGCTGTTATGTAATAACGCCTGATAGCTCCAGCATTCAAGCTGAACCGCGATGTGCCTCCAGGAGTCTGTGTGTCTTTGTTGATTGTGACTTCCGTAGCCTGGTCTACAGGGATCCTCCCAAAAGGGTTGTTATTTGACATCTGCACTGAGAATTGACCTGTCTTGAAGGCCTCAAACACAGACGGATTCTTCTCTGGGAGGTTTGTCATCTGAGCAAAGTAGGGGGACAGGTACCTGGCATAATTAATCTTATCATATGCAAAGCACCAAGGGATCATGGTTCTTATTGCATGGAGGTGCAACCCCCAGTCCCCCTCACGAGAAGCACGTAGAAGGCCAAGTAGGACATCCTCTACCATGTCAATGTATGACATCCAGAAAGCAGAGAGCTCTCCATTGTTGTGACGGAGGTATTCCAGAAAGTCGGTCCACAGTGTCATCACCTCAGCTGAGAGTGGACTTTCCAGCAGATCATTCAACTTCTGTTGGTTCAAGTCACTTGCCATATCTTTGACATTGTCCAAGAATGGTTTGATCGTCCCACTCTTCTCTGAATGGTTTTCCTCAACCCAGGGTAGGAACTCTGCCCATGCAAGTCTCATCAGTGCTTCAGCGATGTACTTGTGAACCCTCACAGCACGGTTATAGTGCTTTCCATCAAGGACTCCATTGATGGACCCTTCCGCGACGATTCCAGCCTCTATGCATATGTCTTTTAGACCAGCATCCCTGAACCGCTTTCCGATGATGGCTAAGGCATTACATATGGTATGGAACGTCCCCATCCTGAGAAGAATGTTGGAGAAGCGCTCACTTTGCTTCCAGGTGATTTCAGTGGCTTTTGCATACAGTGCTTGATCCATGACTACCACTACTGTTTCTAGATGCAGCTCCTTTCTGATTAGCTCTGATTGATTCAAGATTTCAAACACTGTGTTCAACTCTGTGGCTGGTCAGTTGATGGTAGGCAGATAACCAACAAGATCTTTTGAGGTTGGTTCTTGGTCTCTGGTGCTGATATTGAAACCAGTCCAGCTTGGGATTTTCTGATTCTCCGGATCTGTTTGCCTTGCCAGTGTCCACACCAAGTTTTTCTTTCTTGCAAGATGAGCTGCTCCCTTGGTTTCCTGGACACAGAGTTCCTTGGTTTGAAGAGGTTGTGGGCCTACACGCGCTCCAGCTACGTACACTTCCAGTCATTGGCTCTCAATGGTGACTGATCTCTGTTTCTCAATGGGTGGAAGCTCAGCTCTTGGCAGATGTGGTCCATAGACATTGGCCTGTACCGCTATTCCATTGACTCTGTGTGATGTACCCTTCCCAGTCAGAGTTTCCTCAAGTCTATCGATATTGTCCCATGCGAGATTTGTGAAGACATTAGGCTTTATAGAGGCTGGAAGTACAACTCTCTGGTTTGTGGCTGCTGCTAGCTTTTGGAGACACAGAGCAGTGTCGTTTTCTTCAAACTGCGAGTAAGACACCCCATGCCCAAGCTTGTTCAGTGTTTGCATGAGCTCAGTGTTACCTGTCAGGGTTTTTACAGCATATGTGAGTAGCATGTGCTTTGGTGGTTTATGTTGCCCACATGTCACAGCATATATTATATCCTGACTAAATGACTGAACCAGAGCAGTGACCCTCTGTGTTTGAGTCTTGGTGTCAGGATTTCCAGTGAGCAGTCCAACGAGAAGCCGTTCTAGTTGATCTGGTATGGTGATATACCCACCGTCTTTCACGTCAGTTGGATGGAATGGCCAGGGAGTCGCAGTCATTCCCTGCTTGATGACTGATCTGATAAGTGATGATGTCTGATCTATGATCTTGTTGACATTGGTTGACTTGCACTTCCAGACGTTGAGTTCCTTTTGCAGAGTTTGATTTTCCAAGACAACATCCCTTAGTGATACACTTTGAGGAATCATCAACAATTTTCCTTTGTCATCTGGAAATATATCCACTGAATTGCCCAGTTCAGATTCAAGTTTCCGGCGGATGTGCTTCTTTGTTGAATCTTGCAGGACTGAAACTCCACCAGATAGCATGAAGGTTTCAAGTTTGGTGACCAAAGAAGTGACTGGTACAATCATCTTGTTGGGTATGATATCAGTTCTGATATACGCGAAAAGATCTTTGAAGGCCTCCTTTTCCACACCTTTGTACATGTCTTCACCCTCTTCTCCATCATTCTCTTTGTTTTCCGGTTCTGTCTTCCTAGTTCTAGTGTAATCCTTATAGCATGAAAGATGATATTGTGCCTCTGCGGCAACTATCTCTCTGCTTGTTACTGCTAGAATCTTTCCATCTCCCGTTCGAGTTGCACATTCTCGAAGTGTATTGTCACTTTTGAGACTGATAGCTTGTGTAAGTTTTTCTCTTGTCTTGGAGTCCTTCAGAAACTTTTGCTTGTTGCAAAATATGCAGATTCGATCATACACTCGTCCTTCTGATGAAGATCTACTCTGTATTTTTTATGTAGAGGCACCCTCATCAGCTTCCTCTGTAGGGCTATTGCTTTCCTCTGCTTTTCTTTTCAGAGCTTCCAAGTCTTTCTTCATGGTGAAGCGGTTCCGGCAATTTCTGTGATAGGAACATTTTGGGACTTCTTTTTCTCCAAGGTCTTTAGCAACATCTACAATAGGGACATATTTTCTTTCTTTGGCGACTTCAAGTAAACTTATCCAGGATTCATAGTTTTTAAAAGTAGTGAGGACTTCATCTTCTTTTGTTATTTTATGGTGTATGATACACCCTTTAGACTCTTTGTACTCGAGGCTCTCCATTCTGAAGCAACGTGATCCAGTCTACTCATCTCTTTCCTCTGATGTCTTCATGAGTAACCCATCATCACCTTTCCTAAAAGAGAAAAGTTACTTACCTGTTAAAAAAGTTACTTAGCTGTTTGTATAGAGATCAGTCAGTATGACACGTTTCCCCTCCAGGCAAAGAATGAATTTCAAGAAGAGACACATTGACGCAGGTGCAATTAATAAAACCCTCTTGATTAAGACGACTTAATTAATTGCACCTGTGTCTTTTTTTTCTACGATGGAAACAGAGAAACTAGAACATTATTTCGGATATCAATGGTATGGTTTCAACAATCAACTATAGCTAGTAATAGTACAACATAGCCTTTAGGCACTTAACATTTCCTAATGTTGGACAGGCGGATGAAATTATTTTGAGACATGCTCTTTCACCTAGGCTTGCAGCGTTAGTAACTGAAAGGTTCACTATTTTGGACATCAATCCCCAGTAACAGGTCTTATTCCATGTTTCTGAAATGTGAAAACCCCATGTCAAAAGGTTGGTCCAGTCCTGAGATAAGAAACATACTTCACATGAACTAGCTGCGTCATTGACTTTCAATGGACCGTGCACATGCCCAGGCAGCTATGCTCACCACTAGGCTAATCACCACTAGGCAGCTATGCTCATCACTAATGGTGTAGCTAATAACAGTGCATTGACAGTAGAACAAACTTGTGTCATCTAAATGTTCAGTCACTCACCTCTTATACAGCTTTCACAGCCTCAAGGTTACTCATCTCTTTCCTCATATCGCGCGCGCAGAACTAACGTTATCCCACCATCAGTTTCTAAAACAGAAAAATATCAGACCCATGTGACGTAAACATTGAGCAGAGCAAATCTGTTTTAGAAATGTAATTAAAACGCTCTAGAATGCTTTGACATCAACATTATAACCAGAGAACATTACGTTAGCTAACGTTAGCTAGATGTTATCATGCTATCAGCGAGCATTATTTAGCTAATATAGCTAACTCCTTAGCTTAGCTTAGCTAAATTATCTAACTCCAGTGTCATTTCAAATATTCACTCACCTCTTAACAGCTGTCAAAACCAGGCACAGGTTGTTGTTGTATCAAAATATTGCTTATGACCCAGTGACAGAAATAACCTGATGATGTATCTATCGTTCGCGAGAGTATTCATACAATGCCATTCGCCAAGCTACAAGCGGGCGGATTAAAGTGATCATAACTTAAACATCATGCGGTTT
>WXZC020001045.1:0-10075 GCA_011317855.2 Paelopatides confundens | reverse complement strand
CAAACTTGTAAATAGTGTTGGATATTTAATACCTAATTAATAGTGTAACCACATATTATAAGGTCCCACAACTGCTTGTGGTTCCACAAATGCTGTTCCAGAGGTGTATGTTTGGTCCCACTACGTGATGTGTAGGACCACACCACCCGGGTCCAACATCTGTTTTGGTTCAGAAGTGTTTTGTTCCAGAAGTGTGTATCTTCAGTCCCACTAAGTGAGGTGAAGTCACACCACATCCAGGTCCCACAAATGATGTTGCAGAGGTGTGTGTTTGGTCCCACTAAGGGAGGTGTAGAGTCAAACCACCTCAGGTCCCACAACTATTTTGGTCCCACAAATGCTATTCCAGTGGTGTGTATGTTTGGTCCCACTAAGTGAGGTGTAGAATCACACCACATCCAGGTCCCACAAATGATGTTGCACAGATGTGTGTGTGTGTTTGGTCCCACAAAGTGAGTTGTAGAATCACACCACATTCAGGCCCCATAAATGTGGTCCCACAACCATATGTGTAGAACTAACCACTTGTCGATCCCAACATTTTGGCGAAGGTTTGTATGTGTGTGTGTATGTGCGTGTGTGTAAAAAATGTAGGTTCAAACTGCAGTAAAAAGTGCTCAATAATGTTAAAGTCGAGCCAACGCATATGAATATATACCTTACACTGTGTGCATTGTTACTCTGAGTTTCACGTCTTGTTTAGAAGGGAATCTTCAGAGGAATTTCCAGGAAGACAGATTCGGTCTTGTTTTGACATTTGTAACCTTTAAAGGCATTATGTATGCTTGTTTTAACCTCCTTTAAATGGTTCTATATTTTCCTTTAATTGCGGAATTTTAATGTCCAGTTTTAGCCTTTTCGTAACTTTAAACAAATATTGTTCATATATTGTTTTTTGATATTGAAATATATATTCCCTTATACGAAATGTTCCATCCAGTTTTAGGGCAAACCATTGATGTGAGACTGTGTTTCTTAAGTGAACTAATGAGTGGATGGATGTATTTTAGTAAAGTAAAATGAGAGCAGTCGTTCTACTAGACATACTGATATCAAAACTAAAGTCTTACAAAATCTCCACTCCGGCTGTTAATGATTCACATTCTATCTAGAAAGTAGAAAGCAAAGTCTAAACATAATTGGTTTGAATTTTTGATGAAAAAATAATTGTTGGGAGCCACAATGTTGTTATTCATTGTATTGTTAAGTACACCGATGTAACGCGAATATGTATGCTGACAATGTCATATTCTACTTTCGTAGCTACGATTTTGCAGAATTACAACATACATTAAATGAAGATGCTACGAATATCAGTAACATGTGTAACACGAATAACATGGTAATAAGTATGGTATGTGTTCAAAATAGACACTGTCAAATCTGCAACACACAAACTGTCATGCATGAAAGACATCATTAAATGGGATTGAACTTACTCGTTTTGATTGTGATAACATTTCTAGGTTTACATCTAGACTGTAATCTACTGTGGCATGAACATGTAAATTACATATGCAAAATAATTAGTGCTATTATTTATCTATAAGGGAGATTAAGCTATATAGCGAAAGGGCAATATGTGTATTATTGAATTAGTATTGCAATGTTTGAGGAGCATGTGCTGACGGGGATGTGGAATTAGTTACAGAAAAGTGTTGCCAATATAACATTATACGCCTCTTTTGAGGAATGGTATAATATGTTTCCCCTTCAAATTAGGTTAGAGAACGTTCAGCAAAAAACGAATGATAATGACCTAAAAGGCGCATAACAACCGTTATCATACCTTCACGCCTACTGAATGATATGTTTTTTATGTACGATCTGCAACAAAAAAATATCCAAGGGGGACCAGCGAGTACTTCAGAAACTCATCTAAAGTCAAATGATTGGAATGAGCTTCCGCCAAGTATAAACAAATGCAAGTAGAAATGTTAAATGTTTAATAAGTAAGTTTGTTAGAGTGTACTTATCTTATTTTATTTCAACTGATGGTTATATATAATAGTTAATGTTGGTTCAATTTGTAATCTTTTTACCATTATCATTCTTAATCTTTTATTTGTTTTATCTTCCAAATTGTGTACGTATATTTAGTCAGTTGATTTCAATTACATTCAGTTTACAATTGTTATATTACAGGACCTTGTGGTGGAATATTAGGGTTGGCCAAAATTTGACCCTTTTAAAATAATGTTCAATACAAAATAAATAGTGTTGAGTAGGACATTCTTGCATTAGATTCAGATGAATTAACGTAAACGTTTAACTACTTGTGTGGGGTGCATATATCAGTTATTGGTTCAACAGATGGTACAAGTCTTATATGTCACATACTTGTATATGCCTCGCTCATCTGTCTTGTTGAATGACACACTTATAAGAACTTCACAACACAAACTTAGCTTAGATATACTGACGACTGACTGTTTGAGGCCAGTAATTTTAATCTGTGAGTACTTTATTATTTCATATTTTAAGGGCATTGGTGTTTGAAGAGTACCTTTGAATTACAATTCGAATATTGTTATGTTTATGTTAGTTAAAGAAGTGAGTGAAAGATACAGTTGGATTATTTCAGGAAAGAAAAAACTTAAAATGTAGGAGCCTGTTAAAACAAGTGAATGTTATGTGATAGGATCACCTGTGGTCATATTGTAGTATAAATGAAATTATTTAAGTTTTTGTGATTCAGAAGGATTTTGTTTTTACTAGGTATAATTTACAGTGATAATAAGAAAAAATATATAATTGTTCAAATTCAAGGTTTGGAAAAATGATTTATCAATGAATTAAAGTAATTCGTTATAATTGTAAGATATTTAGAAGTATACCGGGAAGTACACAATTACATAAAAGTTTGCATTTTTTAATAACACAAATATTAAAAGAAGGACAATATTACTAATATGTAATATAAGAATAAGTTTGGTCTTATGTTGTGTGTTAGTGTTTCGTCTTCACTATATAAAGTTATGCCACATTCATTGAAGCCCAGCGGTAACAATGATTTATATCAACATGTACATTTTGTTTTATAAAAGCAATAAAAGATGACAATGGTGTTTTAGACCAGATACGGGTCAATTAATAAGCCTTTCACACCATTAATGTACATTCACTCTAAATGTTTGAGACAATTAAAATTAAAATTTCGAGTAGTGATGATGTAATTAGAAACATATGAATGGCTCCCAGCTTCAGATATGTGTCTTAAATATATCGTGCCATACGATGTGTTTATGTTCACACCATTACAATGATATGATGGCAACAAGGTTGATATTTTTTATCTTTAACATAAACATGATATAACTTTGTGATACCAACCTAGTAAAATGCACTATAGTATATTGCTCTCTATGAACACGATAAATATTTATTGACGTCCAAATGGTTCAACCAGCTGGTAATTTACGCTAATGTTTTGATAACAGAAACAACCGGCGTGTTACAGAAGTGTATATGTTACTTTGGTTAGGTCTTGGGACATCTGATCTGAAAACTGTTGTTGGCCACCTGGATAACTGTTCATGAATTGAAAACGTATCCCTTCGAAGTAATACATATTTGTTCCCACTAATGTATAACAAAATATGCATTGTTATCACGTATTATGCAGCATGACACGTTACGTTGTAAACACGTACAGCTGCGTATACTGTCGGATGTTATGGCTCCTATTAATTGTAATCACTATATATATCCCACAGTGGTCAGTTAATATATATAGTTTCAAACCAATTGATGAAGTTACCTTTTAAAATATTCACCAAATACTAACCATACCCTCCTACCGATTGTACTACTATTATCTGCCGAGGCATATCCTCATTATGAATTGGGGAAGGGAAATTTTATATTGGAAAAATAACAGGTGAAAAGTATTATTCACAGAATTGTTAACATTTATATATATATGTAATGTAAAAATATCAGCACCGCCACCAATAGTCGCCAGACTTCTGTGACCCCCTGGATATAAATTGACTTCCGTGCAAATGGTAGCATCATCTTACATCTAAGTATTCTTAATTCTGCAAAATAAATATTAAAGGGGTGTTAATAAAATCCCTCCTCTGAGCACTCTTCCATAACGATTAACGACTTTTAAATAAATCAGTCTACGTGGGTGATTAGAATGCTAACCACATTTCTGAAATCCTTCACACGTCACTACCTCTAGTTACATCAAACAAACCAAAAATACTCAAAAATGCCTTCTGCCAAATACATGTACCAATTTCGAACACTGGTTTTGAGGATAATTACATTGCTATATTTAAACAAAATGAACATTTCATAACATGACGCATGTGCCGAAAGACCAGTTGTAACGATAGGAATGGATTTATAAATTAATTTGATAAATTTAAGTCAAACTAAATCAAATGAACTTAATACAATACACAATGACACGATATGAGGATATTACAAACACGTATTAAACCCCTTCACAAACTTAACTTTTAATGACAAATTACCCAATATGATAAACGATTTGCTATACTGAATGATAAATGCCAAAAAAACGAATACGACGATATCATCAATTATAAATAAAATGTAAAAAATGGCTATACAAATCTACCGTATTTTTCCTCTCTAAAAGTTGACCACACGCACGACGCCTGTCTAAAAGTCACAGAAAATGAACAGACAGCCCTAATCAAACTCCAGACAGACCTGGATTAACCTACCAATACAGCAAATGTAAGTTTAATTTTATATTATGAAGAAAGAAACGTTTTATGGTTGTTTATAATGCTAGAGCTCACTTTTGCTTAGTTCTTCACTAATCAAAACATAACTAATGGTCAATGTTAAATTAGTATTCTTAATTCTTCGTAACAATAAAGTTCCATGTAAGTATTTGTTGTCAGACCAAAGCTTATATTTCTTTACTAGTATCTCAAGCCTAATGTTTCCATGTTTGACCTACATTTCCGCATATACTTAGTCATATATTTCTAAATTCCATTGTAGGTTATCATTGTTAGACTCAGACAGTTGGGAATATGACCTCGTTACTTTAAACATTTCCAACGATAACCATGACATAAATTGAATTTTTCCGTGGCAACAGCACTACTGTCGTGGAATAATTGTCACTCTTTTGTACCACGAACTACTGTAATTGATACCAGGGCGGTTTAGTGAGACACTTAACATTACATAAATCGGAAACAGTTGTTCTAACAAATTGATGAACGAAACTTACATAACGATTTGTTACCACATCTCACGAAAATAACAGTATTAGGCCATCCCCTTATGAACATACACAATTTCTGATTCATTATATTCCGCAAAAAATTCCCGATCATTCGAAAGCAACCTTCGAAGAAAAACATGTCTAGGACGGCCAGTTATAGATATATCCGTGAGCACGAACACCACTCTTCAAGCAATGTCGATTTTTAGTAGCATGTGCAATTTTATCGAATCCTAACATAGCAGAAATTTGACATGTCGCCTAATCAATCTTGACATTATTGTAGTTCTGTGACAAACTAAATCGTCATCTGTACATCTCTAAATTAGGGCCATCCCTTGTCAGCAAACTTTGGTTGGTCCGTCGGCGGTCTCATCGGTGGTGCGTCGTAGAAATATCCGGTAGCTCGCCAGCGGTCCACCAACAGCGAGCTGCTTGCCAGCGGTCCGCCAGATGACAAGCCGCTTAATCTTACAAGCTACCAAATTCTGCAGCATATAGTCAGCGGTACACCGGCGGCTGGCCGATAGTGGCTGTCCGCTCGTTTGCCGCCAATTACAATCGGCTGACCGCTGGGATTTGCATCGGCTGCAATTTATCATTTCTACCCGGAAGTAACTGGCTTAACTGACTGTACGACTAGCTTTTATTCGTTACACATTGACAAAGGTTGTAATTTCGAGTCAGTGCTGTGACTGCTTTATTGCGTACCCGGAAGTAATTGATTGGCGATAACAATGCATTAAAGCATAGTCCCATTAACAACAAAATACACTAACACTATACCTTTTTCAATGTGCAACGAATCGATTATATGGCCATACAGGTAAGTCATTTACTTCCAGCTACGGGTTCTATACATGGGGAAGGGAAATTTTATATTGGAAAGTTTTATATTGGAAAATTGCTCTGGATATTTCAAATAAAAATCATATTTGAAAATGCTGGAATATCGTATATCTGAAATCGATATGAAAAGTTAATCATTCTTACATCAGTTGTTTTTTATTTTGAGACGTCCCAGTTCGCCGTATACCATGCAATTCGGAGTATACTTGTTTATTTCAGTATATGTTTACAACATACATTGTTAACGTTGCTGAGGATTTAAGTGATGCAGCAAAGCGTATTGCTCTCTAATGTTATATCATAAACATAGCGTTAAAGTATCAGAGTGGGCCAGTTCGGTGTCTGGATGTAAAATACCACCCGACGTGAAGTGTAAGTTACATGCCACTTAGGCTTTCCAACATGTATATATGTGACAGCTTAGAGTCGTAAAATAACTGAAACTATAACCGTAACTATAACTAGCTATAAAATTTAAATCTTACATAATACCATGCAGTTAACCAGATATTTAACTGCACGAAAGTTTCCAAAATTAGACCGACGGTAATGTGGGATTTAACCCCCAACATTTTTCACGCATTGAGAGAGAAATCAAGCAACTCAGTTGTTGGCAAAAAATAGTAATTTTCCGACTATATGTGACTAAAATACTTACTGCTTATACATATCACTTAGCATTTGCTTAATTGCTTTGGTCAAATACGTTTTGGAGTCTATCGAATTGGTTCCAGATATAGGATATGCCAGCGTTTTCAAATATGATTTTAATTTTAACTATCGAGAGCAAGTTGTACATATTTTGATCATGAAGAATATCAATCATATGAGATAAATTGTGTTCACTAATATTTACAGTTATACACCAAATATCAATCATTCTGACCTCAGATGTTTTTATTTGTTGACGTACAATTTGGAGTATACTTGTTTACTTTCAGGAAATAAAGTAAATAAATAAAGTAAATAAAAAAATAAAGTCAATAAAGTCAATAAATAAAATCAGATTGGACATCATTTTCAGAAAGGAGTTCATGCCAGTCAGTTGAATATATCTCTAATTTAATACTGGTAATATGTAATTGTCTGGTATCACGTTTATACATAGGTCTACTACTGTTATGAATATTTCTGTTGGATCTATCATTTTTTTTAATTACGGAAACTGGACAGTGGTCAGATATGTCGATTCTAATGACAGTCGATTTGGTTCTATTATTTGTAGATATGTTCGAAAAATATTACATATGAGAGTTTCGGAATTTCATGTGACCCTTTGTGGGTATTAATTGTAGGGTAATAACAAAGCGACGACAAAATATTCTCCAAATTTTCAGAATTATTAGTAATAGCCAAGAGATTTATATTGAAGTCACCAGCAATAAAATACACTTTCCGGTCAACATTTAGACTGCCTAACATGATATTGAAATCAACAATAAACACATCAATATCTACGATAGGTACTCGATACACTACGTCTGTAATAATAATCTGATGCGCTTTATCAATCAATAATAATCAATATGGTTTCAGATTAGTAAAAGGAACTTTTGCCCTTTATCTTTCGAATTCAGAACATATAATATTTCCTTAAATAAAAGTCAAAAGCCCAGCTGTATCTTTCTGGATACGGAGCAGGCCTTTGATCAGACTTGATCAGATTTGATCCACAATAGCATTTTTTTAGGCAAAAACTCCATCTCCCTGAAAATATATCAAGCTTTATCTCTTTTTTTAATGACAGAACCATTACCTGTTTACACAATACTTGCAGTCCAATGTATTTCCACATCCATGCGGATACGCCACAAGGTTCGGTTTTAAGTCCCCAGAATTAAGAAACTTTCAATAAACATTACAATATATGTTATAGATGCATACATTATTTGTAGTCATTTATTATATATTTCAATTGATTTTAAAAAGGTCTTGGTTATTCTATGTGTTGCAGCTACATGTACCAGTGACGAAAATGACAGATTACAAGCTTTCCCACAACAATTGCTTGAATAAGGAGTGGTAAAATTTCATCCAATACAAATGGCGTCAAGAGGCGAATTGCGATACATTGCAAGACTAGTGCCTTCGAATGGCTATGTACGCCCTATGTGAGACCAGAGAATGGTGATGAGGAACAAATTGTTCTTGATGACACAGTGTTTCATTTATTTACCAAACGAATATACTGTTATCCTGATTATCGCATTAAAAAAGGCCATGTTGAACTGAAATGTTTTAGAAGCCTAAAGATCGGAGACCATATCTGCTACAAACCCACAATGTTCTTAGGACTTATCATTCATCATGCTATAATAGAAGATGTGAAAAGTGACAGGGTTCAGACTAAAGTCGATTTAATCCACTGGAAAATGGTACACGAGGCAAACCGTCGCGAAATAATCGGGGAATACGATGGTGCTGACAATACCACGCTTATCCTTGCCAGGGCAAAAAGTCGGCTACAACAGATACTTGCGAACATTTTGCTGTTTTCTGTAAAATTGGCACGTTTCATAGTTGGCAGGTTTGGTATGCTGTACGAAAGATAGTTACGGTTATTATTGGGGTCTTACAAGGTATTCCAAAAGTAGCTGCTGGTGGAGTTATGAAAGCAGGTAAGGTAGCAGCCGAAGCTGCTGCAACGCACGGTGCATCAGTGCCAGGAACAACTTTGGATATCACTGGCCACGTTGTCGAGACAGCTGTAAAATGTGGAGAATAATATTTGACCCTTTCAACTCAGGCAATTGGTTGTGGCATTGTTGTGGCAGTTGAAAGCATTTCATTCGTAATCGATGTTAGTATGTTGTATCAAGCGAAATAATAAGGAAGAAATGTCGGAAATACAATTCAGAGACGAAGTATTTAAAGCATTTATAAAATCTCTAGAAGGAATATTTTATACAGCTGTAATTCCAGTGGCTGGGGCATTACTACTCGGTATATGTCATCCGGTCCCATGTGTAGCAGTGGGAGGATTGATTATTGAGTGGGTATTGGCTTATAGTGCTCGCGGGTTTAGTCACACTATTATGGGTCGTATAATGAGTTACTGCACAAAGCCTTTAATGCAATATAGTAGCCGAAGGATACATTCTGTTAATGAATTATTACCAGGGGATTATCTTGTTATCCCTCGATGGGTGTTTCATCCAAGGTGTCACGTGATAGTTGTCAAAGTTGAGTCTAACAAGGTTGAAGTTATAAGATGTACTTCTAATAGAGGCGTTGTCAAATAAATGATCGAATTTGTACACCCAACCTACAAAGTACTTTACAGAGATAGCTTTGACTCGGACACGGTTATCGCAAGAGCAATTAAACAAATTGGGTCTGATAAACTTGTTTACAACATTCTGCACAACAACTGCACGAGTTTTGGTGGTGTTTAAGAATATTAAAATCCCAACTTTGACATCAACGTCGTAACTTCGGAAATTACAATCCCATTTCCTTTCTGACAAACCAGTACAGAAGCGGCATTTGGTCTACAGAATTGAGGGGGAAATTATCATTTTTTTGATATGCGGCTAAAAGTGGAATTTTAAGGTTATCTATCTGCAAAATAGATGCCATACAGTGGGATCATATATAACATACACAATTGTGACAAACAATTTTAGGACCCCTTTTGGTCCCCCTCAAAAATACATTGGGGGTGGTCCTAACTTCAAACTTCATTTACGGTGCGGGGCGGGGGGAGGGGTGGAGATACGGTAAAACCCTCTGACACCCGTATTTAAAACACTGTAAGTATCTTATTTTGTATTTATTATCTCACAGTATGATTTAATAAGAAGAGTGTGCACTGACTAAAATTGCCAGAATTAAATCACTTCACTCAGGCTTGTAACTCATGGAGTACGGGATGCTGTCTCCCTATATTTATTCTCCCTTAGCTAATAACATCACAACATCACATTAAGTACTTTTTTCCCAGGAATTGTGTTACAAATTACACTAAATATTACGTTAAAATAGTGCAGGGAACATCAACACCCTGGT
>WXZC020001044.1:0-10079 GCA_011317855.2 Paelopatides confundens | reverse complement strand
GATATAACTTAAGTCTCCTGTTAAACAATGGATTAACAATTGATAAATCGGTCAGGAGACCGCGATTTTTTTTAATTAATTGGCTAAATCTGAAACCGAAATGTGTATTTATTATTTCAGCCCTATGACTTCCATATCTTCACACAGGAAGTTTAACTGAATTTGAGAACAAACCTATTTATGACTTATTTATTAATAGTAACTTGGCTTTTCCAAATAATTATTGTGACCTATATTTAATAGCATCTATGAGCATAGTGAAGGTAAAACTGGTTAACTTCTTATTAAGCCCCTTGGCTCCCTAAAGAGGGCATACTATATCAAGTTTGAAATGTCAAATTGAAAGGCTGACGTAGTAGGTAGATGGTCTAACAAATATAACATTAGGTCAACTTCCTCAGAAGCAACAGATAAAGCAAGAGAACATGTTTGCAATGCTGAAGAATCTTAAGCAAGCACTGAGGAGCATAGGTAGTTGTACGAAACAGAACTGTATTCTGAATAATAAGTCAATGGATATGTAATTCCTGTTTCTACATCAACCCAAGAAGTTATAACAAGTATATTTACAGTTTCGTTGCTATCTTTGGTGAGGAGTAAATCTACCTATTTGTGTTGTCTCTAACTTGATGTCTTCATTGGGCGTTGCATTTAAGTAAAAGAAACATACATAATATGTATTGCTTATATAATATAAAGTTGTTTGCAATTAAAATATATGTGTGTCTTTTCTTTAGATTTAAGCAGAACCAAATATTTAAGTAATTTAATGTATCCCTGACCCTGCATATATCCTAAGTCTTTTGAAAGTTTCAATGAATTATGGATACACAAAGAACAACACCACTTAAAGTGTACATAGAGCTCACAAAAAAGTCATAACCATTGTTCTAAACGACCTAGGATCTAGGACTGTGTGATTTTATATGCTGCAAGTTTCAGCTTTCAGCATGTATTTGTTTATCCAGTATTCACTCTGCAGTGCTAACATTAATTGGAAGTAATATATTAGTAATTCCCCATAAAAATAAACAAATATTTCTCTACAAGCTTGGCTGACAAGTATACTGAACCTCATTGCACAATGGGTTGCCAAACGGGTCACAGTTGCTGTACCTATCTGCTTTGTCTCATTTTTGGGTAAATAAACTTCGTAATTTCCAAATTTGCTGGACCATATCTACTTAATTTAGAATGAGTAATACAATCCTAATTTGACAAAACAGGAGTTTCACACTATTTTCGTGATATACGGCAAACTCTGCCTTTTGTGCAATGTATCTTCGGATGTTCGGATTAAAATTAGTCTTCTACAATAAACACTTCAATGAAAACCTGATTTTAAAACTTTCACTATATTAAAAATATATCAATATTCATGAATGGTATTGATTCGCGGCAACATGTTATTTTCTTATGCAGAACAATCATTGTACTGTAAGCTAAAGTAATCACTTTAGGCTAGCATTGTGATTGGCAGCTGCATTTTCTAATTATATGCCTACTACTATCATCATATACGCTAAAATACGAGCTCAATACGAAGCAGTAAATGTACAAATTCAATAGACAGACGTTATTTGCACTTTGATTTTGCACACAGATCATGGACAGTTAGTTATGACTTAGACCGACATCAATTTGATCTTGCGAATTAATTTAGCCAGATATAATGAGTACCGCCCTTGAACTATGAATGGCTTTCTAATTCCAGAGTTTGAAAGCCATTCCTTTCCGACAAAGGAAATCACGAAATACTGTATACGTAGTCGACAATACGCCCGCAACTTATCTGGCTTTCAAGCACCAATCGTGTTTTTGTTTTGCTGCATCTACACTTTAGAACAACTTTAGAACAATCTTTCACTACACGTTCGTCAGGCTGACAGCATTGACATCTTCAAATCATTGTTAGAGACTCATCTGTTCCATATCGCCTTTTTCATAATGATTTGTTTTGTGTGCAAAGCGCTCAGAGGCTTTTGCAATTTTGCGCTATATATTATTATTATTATTATTATTATTATTATTATTATTATTATTATTATTATTATTATTATTATTTTAACCCGTACAGTAGATGTTAGAGATAACCTTACTTGAAGAAAAGGCTCAAAACTTATACAAAATAATACAGAAAAACGAATATTCTCAGATTTAGCAAGGAAATTTTACAGAATAATGACAATATGTTTCATCAGAAAACATGAATTATTTCTTGTTCAATATTATATTACTTACTACTAAATAATGCAAGTACATTGTATTTAAGCTGTACCGTAATGGTTTATACCGATACCCTTATGTAGAATATATTTATCACAGCTATTACATACATATTTCATAGCTCTTTTACTGGCTTCTAAGTTTCTCTTCGTTGTCAAATATTAATAATCTCTTCTGTAATACAGTGAGATGCCGTTAACTATATTACAATAAGCGTTCTTGTAATTTATCATCATTTGTGAAACTAGGCTGCCGAGTCTTGAACAATGGTACAGATATTATTGCCATGCCAACATCTCCTTCTATCATCAGCCAATATTCCACTAAATCTTGCTCGATCAATCAAAGTCTATAATGAAAAAAATACAAGCGGGTAATGATCACTTCCAATCGGTAAATACATATCACGTAGACTGAATCACTATAATTAGAAAAGAGGGCAAACAAATAAAAAGAATAAAAGACAAGTAACGTATTCATTTGGTTGTTCGTTTTCATGAATAGGACTGTATATAGCATTAATTAAACTTTTACAATGATGTACTGTACATATTATACTGCCAGCCATGTAATAAAACCACCACGCATATAAATATACTATTATTTAGCTATGCTATTATTAATGAAATTCACAGAAGACACCATTTTACAAGCTGCCTGTTATTAGAACAATATACAGAAGACGAACAGAGATGCAAATATTGCTATAATTTAAGTTTGTGTTAACTCATACAGTTATGCCTAAATACCGAAATGGTTCGCTCTTGTCAAACACAAGGATAACACTTAAAAGGTTACAGCAGAAGTATTATATTCTTACATCGATATGTGTATTCGATAGTTCATATTATTACATGTGAAAATAGATGTAAAATAATTTCAATCCACCCACCCACCACACCTCCGCCACCTCCACCACCTCTACCTAATAAAGCAACACTCCGTATCCAAGAAAAACGTCTTATCAAAACAGTCACAGCTATTTATATTCGGTAAACGATAACCGTGACCATTCTTTATAGCTTATTCTTCTACAGTTTACAGGAATATTGCGATTGTGAAACCGAATCCAAATCCGTCCATTGGTTACCAAAGTGAAACTAAACATATATGAATAAGGTTCCACGAAAACAAAATATATGTACTACTGTACGGCTACTCAGGAATCAATGATTTGTATTTCATATGTTCCCACAATACTGTTATCATGTAAAAAGTATATAATATATTGTTTACGCAAATGTTGATCTGATATCAACTGTCCACAACTTAAGCCCCCCCCCCCCCACACCGATGATTGTATCACCTCGAGAATGGTAACCTTGACTTTAACTATTGATGGCTCGTAGCAGTATTATAGTTAATGTACATGCGTCCTGACATCGTATAAATCTAGCAGACAACACATGGTACTGTCTGGTAAGTTTAAGTTGCTTTGATATGGTTACTGTTTTGGTAAGTTTTGGAGAAGTCTTAATTGGGTACGTGTTGCCCATATCGTCACGGCCCTACGCATATGTGATGAGGCACACACCATAAATAAGTGATATCTGCGCTCAACCATGATCAGAAATAATATTTGATAAATTTTGAACCTCAAATATTATACACACCTAAATGCCCGAGAATGATGTTGTTCATGTTGTTGAAATAGTATAATTTATTATCCAATATGTTCATACTAATAGCCTTAAAAAACAATGTTTAATAAAAAGTAAAGGCTTGTGAAATTGGTTTAGGTGATACACTGGTTCGCTTGATCACCCCGATAATATAAATTGCTTTCAACCAGTATTACAGAGTAATCTGCATGTGTTTAGTTTGATGACTCAACTAGCAGAGTTATCATCATTATTGAGAAATATTTTGTTATTTTGTAAATCACTAAGACAAGATGAGTTTTCAAGTTATTTTATAATTACATTATCTACTTGTAGCCACCAAATGAACATAATCAACTCAAGCTATTGGAACCCCAGCTCAACATGCTGCAACAATCGCCAACGCCATTCAAAGTACCACCGAATACATGACTGACAAATCCGTCGAAACAAGCGCAGAATCATCTAAAAGCACAATCCAAACCATTGAAACCACCAAATAGATTGTGGCTGTTTCGTTCCAAATGAGAGCCATGTTACTTTTTGTAGCTTGAACGCTGTATGTGAAGCGCGCAATGACATACAAAAGTGTTATTGTATCCATGTTATTATGATAACGGAGAAGCTTGTAGTAACCACACTAACTATCTGGATTTCTTTAACGGTGGCGTTACTACCAACGGAATATGTACTATCAACCCCATTAACTGGAATGGATCACCTTTTGAAGTATTCTGCAGTATGGTTGATGGAAGAGGTTGGAAAATAAGTCTAGCATGAGCAGGTTTTCATTCTGGATAAGTTGCTCCTGTGACATCTCTTTATTACCACTCTTCACCTTAACTATGTCAATTTGTATATGTTCAATCTCTACCAAAACATATACATATGTTTATAATCAATAGTATATGTATTCATTACAACATACAGAAGGCAGCTAAGTGGGGAAAGTCAGTGCGGTATAAAAAGGTCTAAGAATATGATTACAATATACAAATATGAAAAATAATTTTAAAAATAATATATAAATACTTGACAACATTCGTTTATTTACAATACAATTATTGTACTAACTATGAGCATGGTCACATACACATCATTTATTAATCAAGCGAAACAATGACACGCACCATCTCGGATGTATATCTAGCATAACAGTTCTCCCATGATCCCGATAGGGATGCAGCATGGACCTAAACATCTGCGTTTTCAGAAGCCTGTCCCAACATTTCCTTAAGAAGGGCATCTTGTCGTTTAAGCATCATTAAGAAGAATGAAGCGCTCATGTACTTTGAATTTTGGTAATAATAAGAATTTTATGCAATTGTTCAATTTTTAAAAACAATTGACCTACAAAATAATTAGGAAAATAAAGTTTACAACAAATAGTTTTAGGTGCAATGTTAATAGCTTAATACAGCGAACGCTAGTAATAGTAAGCGTCGACCATCGTATATGTTTTAAACTAGGATACATACAAAGTCAAAATTATCATGCTTATAGTAAACAATTTAGCTCACAAGTACGTTGGTAAGACCAAAATGACATCATGAATGAACAAAACTCTACACTTACAATTACTGATGTAGGCGTGCCACCCACCCCCAACGGCAAACTTCCACAGCTGAAGACAGATAGACAGAAATTCCTTCATTCCTCGTGCAATGAAGCTTCACAATGACACATTACATACAACGTTGCATTTTCTTGCATATTTTGATTGTATTAATTGTTTGTACATATTTTTGTATATTGATATTTTGATATATTGTTATGTTTTATATGCTCAGTGTATGTGCAAGTATTCAAAGTTCCGGCTTGGATCAATAACATTTTACTTACTTACTTACTTAACCTCCTTTCCCAACCTTGCCTCCTTTTTGGAAATCCCTAACCTTTTTCAGTGACAATAATACATAACTATAAATTCATCAAATAACAATAATGAAATCAACAATATCGTGAAAAGAATTCCTATCATTTACGAGCAAACCGTTTTTTTTAATAAAGTTGGCCTCCATGCCTCGTATAGCTTTAAAATACAGTGCGCAATTACTTGACCGTTTTGTCGGTGGGTTATAGAACCACTCAAAGAAGCACAAGGGCCGCCTCTTCTGGAATCAGCAAACATATTGTTGTTTTGATATATTTTTACAAATCAACATCGATGGTAAATAGACAAACCAAGTCGAGACTCAATGAAGTTATAATGGTGATGGATACCAGAATATTGGCAGAAATAAAACAGTATTGAGTGAAACAGATGGGCCTAACTATTGGCAAGAAGTTAACTATAACTTACAAGGGTTCTAGCCAATCCTACCTACATATTACAATTGGACCCCACTTACAACATCATTCTACATATGACTGAAGGCATTTAGTGTATCCAATGACGGGCTTCTTTTTTAGGTATGCTATGACTGATTAGGAGATAATAGGCCTATATTTTGCCGGATAGGTCGGATTTTTATCCAGCTTTACCAGGATGATGGATTTAACACATTTTCATGGTCGACGAAAATACCCGTAAAAGCTAGTAAAGTGAAATTATCTGCAAAGAAGTCCAATGCTGTCCCTGTGATTACGTTTTATGGAACCTTGTACAATATTTCTTTCTTGCGATATGTTTTAGTTTCTTGCAACATTTTCTGAAAGTTTATTTGTGCAGTTAAGAACTTTTCAGGTCGGGTTGTCATATAGCAAGCTTGGTCTGTTTTTTTTGTGTTTTGTCAAACTGAAGATTGGTAAAAATATTTTGTGGTCATTGCCGGTACTGTGTGAGTGTGACATTAAGTGCAACTTGCCTATGATCTCCCAGTTAGCACCTTTAGTTGGTGTTTGTTTACATTTCTGCTTGACTTAATATTTAATTAGTTGTGTGCATCTGGTTAGCGTATCAATCACAGAGGTTATTGTTTACACAGGACATTTGCTGTTTGTCTATAGAGAGGTAGGAAAATCCCGCCTCTTGCATTGACTTAAGCGGGTTTTACACACTAATGGATCACAACTACAATGATCTGTTGCGTGTGAAGGATGCCAACATGTTTCAACCCGTCATATGTGTCATGTATGCTTCATCCTTGACTCTTCTCACCCACTACTTATTTAACCATTTTTATTGTTACCTTCTCAAATCATCTTTATATTCCCGAGTTTGCTTAATTCCCAACCGTTCCTCAATCCCATGTTTCATTGCAATGTCTAACAACCTTTGTTCAATACCCGCGATAGATTATCCTGGGAGAATTTTGCTAGCAAGACAAATTTTTATAGGGGGGAACGCCGGTTGGTACATCCAATTGTTTTTTATTTGTGCCTCGTGTTTGCCCCGGAAGGTGGGACATATTTTTTAATGCGCAATTAATTGATTTCCAATTATTTAGTATCTGTATTAAATCCAGTATGGATATTTTGAAAATATGATATCAGACGAAGGGAAAGAACAATCGTAAATTAAATAATGAAATAACCACAGCATAATAAAAGGCATTTGTGTGCTAACGTTAACTTCAAATGAGGAAATAAGAAGTTTTAGAAGACAAGTTTCAATTTTGGTAATTGAAAACAATGGCACTTTTCAAACTGTGAGGAAATTGGCCAACACACTCGTTCGCCCTTTTACTGGTTCACCACTCTAAGGCAAAACAAAACTCCTCTTATTTGGGGGCCCGGTGCCAAGATTTGTAGAAGAGGGTTGTCGGGATTTATTTCTTTTTTTCTTCAAATATTTGAGAGTGGGCGGCTAGAATTTGGTTTTAATCCTATGGACAGATTAATAAAACAAAACAGATTTGATATCATGCCTTTCCGTGAAAAAGTTAGTGTGGGAACTATGATTGCTCTGCGAAGAAACTATTCGGGTGAGCAATTTATTAGTACTCTCCTTAGAAATATGTCAGTCACGATCTCGATGTAACATCATGCCTCGTTCTTTAAGGTCGACTATCGTGAACTTTAGGATCGATTTTTTATGAGGCGGGTTAAAGAAGAAAAAAATGAGAACAAATTTTGTCTGTTATTTTCAATTCCCATCCCTTGTTTTCCTGTATATCAAGGGAAAGGCAAGATCCCAAACAATAGGTTTTTGGCCTAATCATTAGGAATCACTATTCGTATCACACCAAAAAGGTGTTCATTAACCAATCAGCATTTATTAACTGAATTTAGTGGAAGTAATTATTGAATTAATAATTGTTTTTGGTAAGTTCATTGTAGTAATACATGAAGAACAGGACTGTCACGAGGTTTTACTAACTGAAGTGATTTAATTAAAAAATATTGAAGTGATATTTGTTATTTCGACTGAGTTGATGTCATTATTATTGAATTCATATTTGTTCTTTAGTAATTATATTGTAGTATTCAATGAAGAACACATATGTGCTAACACACCCCGTAGAATACAGCAGATTTATATTAACGATCATAATTTATTAACTGAATGAATTCATGTAATTATTAATAGTGAAATAATATTTTTTCTTAAGTAATTATATTGAGTAATAAAGAACGAACATATATCTGCTAGGTACAAGCTATGTAGTGTAACATATGTTCATTAACGAACCAGTATTTATTACCTGATTGAGCTGATGTAATTATTATCATTGATATATATGTATCAATCAATCAGGTATTCCGACGTCGTGTTGATGGTTCTGTTGATTGTTATCGTAACTGGAGCAGTTATAAACAATGCTTTGGTGAGCTCAATCGTGAATTTTGGTTGAGCAAGGATAAGCTGTATCACCGATCAAGGTAACTGTGCACTTCGGATTGATATGGTGAACAGGTATGAAACTCCAGTCTACGCTCAATATGACTTATTTTGCATCAATAATGAAAGTGACAATTATCGACTGTCTGGCTTGCATGGAAGCATTCGACGGAACTGCAGGTATGTTTAGGCTGTGTATGTTCTAGTCATCCCAGTCGATGTATTGTTCGTGTGAGTCATACAGCTGTACAATGGTGACGTTTGTGAAACGTGTTGTGTGTTATACTTACACTGCTCATGCTTATACTATATGTGTTTTTTCAATACACATTTTGTGTGTAACATTAGATACAACTCCGGCTAAAATATATCATTATATCTGTCACTCTGCATTCCATTACCAGCCAATTATATTAATTTATGAATGTTTAATAAATTGTTAAACTTGTAATTCCATTTTCTATTATTGTTGCTTTGTGTACCATTTATTGTCGATGACAATAGAAACACCGATTTGAATCAACCAATAAGTATATTGTTAGATTGTTACTATCATGTGAGAAAACATTTTGAGGTAAACGTATTCACTACTAAAAAATAATTACAAATTTGGACACGAAGATCGGAAATGTTGTAGTCAATGGGCCAAATCTTATCGTTTGGAAATTTAGTATGTGTTCCATAGCTAGTCTACGTATTTTGAAAGTTACTTTGTTTCTGTTTTCCGGGTGCAATGACATCGATGGTATTGCTCTGAGTTATCTTGTCAACTACGGCTTCACTTCCTTCGACAAGGACAATGATGACAAGATCCATGGTAACTGTGCTGAGTTGCATATTGGTGCCTGGTGGTATGAAACTGCGGAACTTCAAACCTCAACGGTGACTATAATGCAACATATGATTCTTCTTCAAGTATAAACTGGTATAATCTGCCTGGAAGTAGATACATCATCAAGTACACTGAGATGCAAATACGACCTGTATAAGATAGCAATAATTTCCTTCAATCTATTTTTAAAGACACAATAAAAACCATGTATGTAGCAAAATAACCGTAATCTGCCACAATTCATCGAAAAAGAAAAACAAATTAAATCTTCATTTAATTGGATAGTCACATTTGTTAAACGTAGATCGGTACAGATTTATAAATTGTTGTAATCTTCTACCGCAATGAATTTACTAACAATTGAAATAATGATTTTATAGAAAATGTCTTTATCATATTGTCAGTGGTCTTGTTAAGGGAGGGGGTTGATTTAGCTCAAAATTTATATTGAAATGGAAATGATTTAAGGTTGTTCCAATCACATAACCGATACAATGTTATCAAAACCTTGTCTTCATTGTGTAGTTGAACATTCGCTTTAAAAGAACAATACAGTAACCAAATAGATACTTAGTCGCACATCGGTTTTTTTTCTCGAAAATTTGAATTCATTAAAATGGTTGGATTTAAAGTAATACTTATTACTTTCTACTGTAAGTTACAAGCCACTTCGGCTTCCCGCATGTATATATATATA
>WXZC020001043.1:0-10089 GCA_011317855.2 Paelopatides confundens | reverse complement strand
AATTTTTCGACTTTTTGGTGATAATTTGAATTGAAACTTCACAGGTAGGCTAATTGACAACGTTGTAATCGAATTTTGTCATCGGAAAATCCCAAGAAGCAACTCAAAAAGCTGCTTTAATATAAACAACTGCAACCAAGTGCCCCAATAACATAGTAAAAATGAGTGAAAACAACGAGGAACTTATGCGAAGCCGAATCCTGGGGCTGACAAAATGCCAAACTGCATCCTATCTTTGAAAACTTCATATGTTGCATGGATTGGTAGTTTCAAAAGACATGAACAAGTGTGTGCCTTAGGATAGATGGATGGCGCGCTCTCATTCTCCTCTGGAGTGTGGATGAAACTAATTTTAGGTTGCTCCTCGAAGCCTGTTGGTGGTATGTTGCCAAGGCCAGTGGCAAACACCATCACATCTTTAAATGTCAATGTAGAGTCGCCATCTTATGAAAAAATAAAATATGAAGATTAGATACTTGCCATTCATGAAATACATTATAAATAATCATATCATGTCACACTGAAGGAATCGGTATAATGTACTATATTTATTTCAGTTACATCAATTTATGCTTTGCCATTTTTGATTCCTTGCCGAAGGCACAATGAATATATGCGGCCATGATGGCATATATATATATGTGTGTGTATGTGTGTGTATGTGTGTGACACCTTGACCTTGTGACCACAATAACTCAACAACTACAGTTTGGACAAATGTCATTATTTGTATGTAGGTGCCCCTTGGTGAAATCTAGGCTCTTATTGTTTTTGGTACTATAGGTGAAAGGTTATGTGAGGTCAGCAAAGTAAAAAACTGAAAAACGTGTAAACAAGCTAACTCAATAAGTAAAACTGGAATGAATCTCATTCTTGGTATGTAAGTTCCCCTTAATGAATACATAGTTCCTATTGTTTTGGTGAAGGTCAAAGGTCATTTGAGGTCAGCCCAAGTCAAAACATGATTTATGATGCTGTGGCTTGTACGAATGTCACAATTTGTATTTTGGTGTCTGTGGTGTATCTCATTTTTAGTATGTAAGGTCCACCTTCTTAGTACACATATCCTATTGTTTTCAGTGCTGTTCAAATTTGAATGTAGCAAATGTGGTTCATTTTTCATACCTGAATGTTTATCAAGGTGTTTTTTCATCCTTTGTTGATAATTCCTTCCCACTATTTCACAAATTTCTTACTCTCCAGTGTACATTGTACCAGAGAGGTTAATTTATCAACCCAGTATGACAGATGCATCACTGGACACACTCAAGTCATAAACCAGAGCTATCAGTTCTATAGAGAAAAGCCACTGGGGGATTATCATCTTTAAACTCATTCAGTATCCAAATTTGACATTTTTTTATCTGACCTACTTTCCAGTGTATATAATCTATAGAGAAGTGAATTTATCAGCTGCCCTTGTATTTTCTTTGACATAATACATTGTGATAGAGAAATGATAAACTGAATGTTTGCTTTTTTGATCTTTTATTGTGGTACAACATTCAATCATCTCATGAAACCAATATCACAATTAGTGGAAAATCAAATGCAGTTTGCATTATATAAGAATAATACTGTCATAATTCCACAATGTTCATTTATTTTGCCTAAAACAAGTTAAGTAAAAATTACCCTAACATCTCATTAAGTCACTGAAAATAACTAGCTTACAACATTTATGAATATATCAAGTGATGTGTACATATGTCTCTCATTCCACAAACAGCTGGGAGAGTTGCAGTGATTAGGCTACAACTCCTTCATGAGTACTGTACAGGTAAATTATAGTACCCCGTAATATGGTATCATTTGGGACTGTTTGGATGGAGGTGAACAGTCATTTGAAGTCAACCAAATTCATACCTTGTCAACATGCTAATTGAACAAGTAAATCTTCAATGAGTGTTGCTGGTGAATTTCTTCATGGACAAGTTTAACATTGCTCACATGTATCAATCATGAAACTGCAGAAGGTATAAGGCAATGAATCACAAAGCTTGTGGCTTTCTGGTTTTGTGATGCTGCCAGTCATAGATGCTTATACTTTTAATGATATTTCTCTTATAATTCAATTTGTCACTTATATTGAAGATGGCACTCTCAAATAACATGACACCACCATCATGAAATACAATTTGGGTTAAGCAAGACACACCATTATTCAATCACATATTCATTTTTAATTATAAATATATAACATATAACTGGATATTTACAGCTTTCATTATACTTGAATTACTTTTGTCCACCGGGTGCTAATATTCTGTATTCATCGAAGTATACTGCGAGTAGTTAAATATATCAGGCATAGCAAGTTCAAGATTCCAACAGTCAAATACTTTTTGGAACAGGAAGGATGATTGTGCAATTAGTGTATCACTGAAGAACAGAGCATGTTACAAATGATTATTTAAAACTTAAAATTGTGTGAGAGTAACTAATGTTGGCAATATTAAAAAAGAACTAGTAAAAAAATGCAGGAAAAATAATTAAAAGCATACATTTTCATCTAGGCCATTTAATAATAAAATCACTTGAAAAGTACTCTGATGAAAATGTACTCGAGTAGTACTCCAGAATGTTTTGTAGTACTGGTATCCCAGAGTTCTCGTACTTGAGTGATGATACTTGGTATACTCGGAACTCTAAGTACTAGGTACTCCGATAAAGTACTAGTTGATATGTTCGCCTACTGTATATTTCTTGATTGCATATACTGTGATATTTCTTTTGATCAGCTAACGGTATACATGGGAGAATAAGTTTTCTTCAAACAACAATATCGAATTAAGACATTTAGATTGAGTTGTTACTCGACAACTAAATGTGGAATACGCAAATGTCAAATCGTAAATTTGGTTTCCATGTAAAGAAGTGTCCAGCCGAATAATGTTGACTAGGCAAATAATGTCAAACCGGATTAATATCACATCAAATTGGTCCACATTGATGATATAGTCTCACAGTCGAAATTGTTACCAAATTTTCTTAGTTTGATTAATGTATCAATGCTTATCAACGGAAAGATTTTCTCAATGGTGCAGACTGGTATTTAATAAATATAAAGGGTAACAACCGTAACATGAGAGTTGTTAGCTGAAAACGTTCATATATAAGGAGTTAAATAAGAAGGCCATTCTTTGAGGATTAGACTATTACTGACATGAACAGGCTTCATCAACTAGTCACTCTCTTGTACGCATAGTGACGTTTGGCGCATGTGGCTGTATATATATAACCATTATTGACAATACCGATTGGGACAATGGAATGCTTTGTAAATACACCATAGTTGGACAATCGGTGTGAAGGTTTGGCAACATTTTGTGTTCGATTAATGCTTTCCTTCCTTCGAGCTTTTCTCTAGAATATGTTATAAATACCCGAACCCAGGCCCATTTGTGCTTCAACATAGACAATGACGCACAATAATGTACATTGCATACCTTCAATATCTTGCAGCAAGTCCCTCCAATATGCTATTGTCCTGAGCTCCGCAGCCTTTCTGTTGCTCCCGTCAGTACTTAGATCAAGCTTGAAAATATCATGAATTACTTCAGAATTCAGTGTTATGTCCTCCTTGATAAAACATGACTGAAAGGTGTTTGGATCCTGTTGTACAGCTTGCAGCAACCCCAACGTGTTTAGTCCTTTCATAAAGCTGATCAATTAACCAGAAATACACACATAAATTGAGGTTTCGATAAAGGTAACATGTTAAATCTTTTAAGAAACTAACATTTTATATATGTATGACCTGTACTTAATACGAGACATGCACATGTCACGTATAGGTTCTATCCAAGCTTCATATTGTACTTGAGATGATGTATGATGTGTACAAAACTTTTTTAACCATTTGTGGTCAGCGGAGTTAACCTCCGCTGACCACAAATGACCTCTGACCCCACCAAAAATTACAGGATTACCGAAATTAATAAGGGACATAAAACACTATATATGAGATCTGTCCAGGCTTCCCTTCTTGAAATATCGTGTTTACACTGTTTTCACATTTTGGCATCTGGTGACCTCAAATGACCTCTACCAAAAGCATATGCTTCTTTTACTCAATAAGTAACATCAGCATGAACAAAGTAAGACATATGTCAATGTTTCCCTTCATGAGATGACACATACATACCGTACACCATTTCATACACACAAACACACACACACACAAAATCATCGTGGTCTACTGTGAGATGAAATTAATAACCTTATTTAAAGGGATATTTAAGGTTTAATAGTTAACCAGTGGACGTTTTACAGTATTATAGACTATATTGGTAGTTGTGTAGTTTACTTCTCACAGCTACATTTAAGATGAAATTAAATATATCAATCAATGTTAGTCTGAGTATGCAAAATGCCGTGTCATTTCTTTCGAATTGGGAATCAAATAATTCATGCTTAAAAATATTCTTGGCATAATCCTACTATATCGCGAATCTTACATGCATGAAACAGACAAATTCCATGCATGAAACATGTGAGTTTTTCACATCCATTGAAGTATGTTGTAATACATTGGGAGCTATTCATATCAAGCTTCTTTTAGCCTTGAACTTTAAGTTCAAGTTGGTTTCGTTATTGTAAACTGTGTAACAAGAAACTAATTGATCCAACGCCCATCTTCCTAGCGTGTTCCGTTGCTGACTGATTTTTTTTAAATTTTAATTAGAATCTCCACCAATTACACACAACAGGCTTCTTCTAATCAATATGGTAGACCCAGGGTCGGCGCCAGAGCAAATTGAATGGGGAGACATTGACTCACCGCGGGGGGGGGGGGCACAAGCAGGTGCAGCACGGTTAGTAAGGCTAGCATTCGTAGTAGCAGGTTGGCTGATAGAAGGGCCCGGGACCGGGTCCTGCTCTTCAGAGGTGGCGGGGGTGGGCACATTTTCATTCTCATCATTGTTTTGAGTTGGTGGAGCTGGAGGAGGCCGCGAAGCACATTTCATCCATTTTCTGATATCCATTTTATATTTAGCTATATTTCTCTCTTCAAGGTACCGTACGTTATGTTGTTGCTAGCTTGCTCTATTCTGAAAGGCTTACGCAGTCTGACTTCCCCGCGCGCATTATCTCGACGTAATGACAGCAAATCAAGCCAGTAGATCATTGGTCAAGCAGACAAGCACGCAGGCTGCGTGTTCTTTTTATTTTATTTTTTATTTTCTTTCTGGTTTATTTCAAAAGCATTTAGCATTTTCACTTTTAATATGCTAAATTAAGAAATATACAATAAAAATAAATAAAATAATAATAAATAAAAAACAAGGCCTGCGTTGGGGGGCACAATAACTCATTTGGGTGGGGGACATGGCCCGCGATTCCCCCCATGACGCCGACCCTGCCTACCCACATTGTGTTATACTAATGACTCTTTACCCCGAGGTTCCGCCCATATTGGAATTGTGGATTTGAGCGTTCAGCTCTCCAACGTAGGAGGTCACTACATACCGTCAAAGAAAGATACATGTAAGGGTCAAGTCGGGTTTCTCTTACTAGCGCTGACTAATGTCAAGTATACAATTTGTACTGCATTGGACATATTTGACATATATAATGGTCACAATAATGATGTAAGTGTCCCGGGGTTGGGAATAAGGTCAGTTTGGCAAATGTAAGATTTAAACTTACTTAATGACTGTATTGTATTCTGATGTTATAAAGCAGGACTTTATGATTGATGATTATGATTTCTTTATTTTCGAATCTATTATGGGTGTGGGAGTAATTTTGAATGTAAACAAAACTCAAAACCGCAAAAAAAATCATGGTCACCCCCTTCCTCAGAAGAGGTGTAAATATTGTTGTTTTGTGCAAAATAAGACTAAAGGGAAACCCATGGTGTACTCCTGGTGTAGTCAATATACTATGGTGTAAGTCAAGATACAAAAAAACTGACTCACAACAGATTCTGCGAGATGAGGAGTTGAGAATGTTCCCGCGAAAATGATGACGACGCACAGTTGTACAAATTTTTGGCTTACTTTCCCTCCCATGCTGTTCAGGTTGCGATGTTTGATCACACTCCTGCCAATATGAAGTGATATGTTTCCAGAATGTAGGGTACTTTTATTCTTGTTTATTTAGGTTCTGATTAAATGATGGTTTAAAATGCATGCTTCATAATGGCCAATGCCTGATCATGTATCGTAAGTTAGATATCACAAGAATTGCTAACGCATATTGTGTTTGCTCAATTTTTAAATTAAATAAAGCAGGTTTTGGAGGAGATACAACTTTATTTCGACGATAATCGTAATGTTTGCAGTCATGATAGTGTATGAGTATAAAAGAAAATATCATTGGTTGTACTGATTTATATGATTTATACAAAGGGCGAATTCACGAACTGGAATGTAAATTTGATCAAACTTCCAAAGATTTGAAATCCTTGTCTCACCAGGCCAATGACACATATGTAATGTTGAAACACATACAAACTGAGCTAAATAACCTCAAACAGTATTTACGCCGAAATTGTGTAAGAGTACTTGGCTTACCGGAGGGCACAGATGAAAACACAGATGAAATTGTCCGAAAACTGGTCTCAGAGAAGCTTGACCTCAAAATAATGGACACAGATATTGACCATTATTTTGAGGTAGGATCTCCAAATAAAAAAGGGAATGAAAGCAATTATGGTCAAATTCACCAATTATGGCATCCGTTCTCTGTCGCTTCATCAAAGCACGCCGGAAGCTTAAATCGACTGGTATTGAAGTACAGGAAGATCTAACGTCCAGAAACCTATCACTCTTAAAGCAAGTTGCAGATCATCCAAGCATTTCCTCTTCCTGGTATCTGGATGTACATAAATATGGTCTTGTGGAAGGATCGAACGGCAGTGGGATTAAGAGACGAATAACTGGCTCACGTGACTTAAACGCACTATGAATTTGACTTCATCTCTGTGTCTAAACGCTGAAAAACTGAGGATAGTAGAAATATCCTTTTTGTATTTAATTGCATCTTTTGTCAATGATGTGGAAACTAAGCCCTTTCTCTTGGTACGTCTTTTTTTGCTACCAGTGCCTCTTTGGTAGTGTTATTCCATTTTTTCGTATTTAACTTATTGAGATCAGTCAATTTGTGAATGTCTTTGAAGTGTAATAACTGTAATTAGCTTATTGATAACTATCTTTACAACTGATTTATTTAAATGTAATATATGTAACTCTAATTTCCATGTTAAATGTGACGGTATGCAAATGACGGACTACCATTTCCACATTTATCAAGTGAGAATGATGACGATACTGTCATTCAAGACGATAGTTTGCATACACACTTTCTTTCAAAAACACTAGAATTCGACATTGATGTTCCATGCTCATACTATGATTTTGACAAATTTAATAAGCTTCCTAAACAAAATGTTTCCATTTTTCATGCAAACTGCCGAAGCTTGAGTAAAAATTTAGATTCTTTTGAAACTCTACTTAGTGGGTTGAATAATGATTTCGATATGATAGGATTCAGTGAAACTTGGTTAAATGATAAGGTTCCCCCTCTTGTACAATTAGATAAGTATACACTTGTTGACAACCATATGACTAACAGAAAAGGTGTAGGGGTGGGTGTATTGGTATCTGATACGTTTAAATTTGTCAGAAGATATGACCTCTCTTTCTTCAATGATGTCATTGAAAGTATCTTTTTAGAAGTAACTGTAGGTAAAAACAATGGTCACATACCAATTGTAATAGGTGTAATATATAAGCCTCCTCAAAGTTCACTGATCTATTTTTATGAATGTCTTAACACTCTCCTCAACATATATGATGAAAGGAAAAACGCTACAACCTGGACTTCTTTAGTAGTAGCTCCACCGATTTCTTGAACACGTTGTATGCACATGGCTTCATCCCAACTATTACCAAACCCACTTGTGTTACTGTTAGAAGTATATCATTAATTAACCATAATACAAATTCAATGAAAACCGGATTCTACTCACGGAACCATTTGCAAAGTAATGTTGATCACTTTATCAATGTCATTATAAACTGTGACTGGAGTAATATTGTCAACATTTCTGATACAAATGATGCATACAACTGTTTCTCTACTACATTTAGAAATCAGTACGAAAATTGCTTCCCTATGTGTTACTTCAGTAGTTCAAATCATCGTAAAAAGCGTAAACCATGCCATGGATAAGCAATGGAATTTTTCAATCAATTAAACACAAAAATAAAGTTTATAAGGCTTACTTAAAAAACCAAACCAACGATAGACTAAATGAACATCGTAAGTACAGAAACAAATTGAACCATGTTACTCGTATTGCAAAGAAACATTATTTTGCTGATAAATTTGAGAACTGTAAATATGATGTCAAGCAAACTTGGTCTATCATCAATGATGTTCTAAAAAGAATAATAAGAAAACCAGTTATTCTGATTCATTTATGTTCGCAAACAGTGAACTAACTAACTTGTTTTTGCGATTAAAAGCAAAACCAGTTCTTGCACTTAGTTAAATGATAATAATTAATTCAGCATGTTTATGACTCCAACTGACGATAATGAGATTGTAAAGGTTACAATCTCCTGTGTGAAGCAGCTGGAGCTGATGGTATTAAGCCTTCGATAATAAGACAAGTTATTTATTTTATTACTAATCCTCTTTCGTATATCGTGAACGGATCTCTCGCAACCGGGGTTTTCCCCGATGAGCTAAAAACTGAAAAAGTTGTTCTTATCTTTCAGAAAGACGACCCAAGGTTATGAAATAATTATCGTCCAGTCTCTGTTTTAATAAGCTTTTCTAAAATATTTCAAAGACATGTGTACAATCGTATTTACAGCTTTATCTCTAAGCAATGACATCATTTACAAAGGACAGTATGGTTTCCGACCAAATCATTCCACCGAATTAGCTCTTAGCTCTTTCCTAGACTTATCAAAAGCTTTCGATACGATTGACCATAACGTTTTACTGAACAAATTTCCACTTTATGGTATTAGGGGTGTAGGATTAGAGTGAGTAAACAGTTATCTCTCCAACAGAAAGCAATTTGCTTCTTATAATGGAGTGTCTTCTAATCACCTAAATGTGTTACCCTTGTTGACCTCACATGACCTTTGATCTTCACTCATAACGATAGGCTTCTTCTATTTAATATGGAGCATCCATGCCTATATTAAATATGAATTTTTCAAAGCTTTCCTTCTTAAGATTTCGTATTTACAAGGTTTTTCACATTTTTACTGTTGTTGATTTTAAATTACATTTGACCTCCACTAAACACAATATGATTCTACTTCTCAATATATGCATTTACATCTACAATCTTACTATCATTTGTAAAGTGTTCTTCGCATCTGTATTGCTCTTGACGTCAAATGCCCTTGACCTCTTTGTCAGAGCTTCCCTTTTTAAGATAGTTTTCAAATTTTTCCCGCTGTTGACCTCACATGAGCATTGACCTCAACCAAAAAGTATACGATTCTACTACTCAATATGGCGCATCTACATAACACGTATGATATTTTTCCAAACTTCCCTTCTTGATATATCGTGTACCCTAAACAATGGGGTTCTTATACTCAATAAGGGGCATCTACACTAACTAGTACGAGATGTGTCCATTTGACCGTAAATGATTATACTTAATATAGGCCATGTACACACCAGGAATAATATGTGTTAAAACTTCCCTTCTGAAGATTTCGTCTTTAAAATGTTTTCATATTTTGATCGCTGTTGACCTCAAATGACCATTGAACTTCAACAAAAGCAAATTTGTCTTTTACTCAATATGGCCCCTCGATATACGAAGTATAATATTTGTCCAAACTTCCCTTTTTCAGATATCGCGTTTAGAAAATTTTGCATTTTTACGGCTGTTGATTTCAAACGACTTTTGATTTCCACCAATAGTAAAAATTATTCTAACATGAGGCACCCGCCCTGCTTTAAAAAGATTGCTTGCTATGATATTTTCCTTAATCAGTTGTGTAAACAAAATATTACCTCTCAGTTTACACCACTGGTGAAAATATTACGAGTCTACCGCAGTACTGATAATTAAGTACTTCCTGGATTGAGTGCATGACGGGAAAA
>WXZC020001042.1:0-10094 GCA_011317855.2 Paelopatides confundens | reverse complement strand
TGTGCTATACACTATCTACGGTTACAATCAGCGTTTATGAGAAGACATAATCGAACTACAATTTCGTATACTTCTTGCCCGTGAACATTCATTAAACTTACACGAAATGTGTTCCAACTTGTTATTAGCTTGCGGAAAACAATATTTTGAAATATTATCAACTAATATGCAAACCTTACAGTTCCAAACTCACACAGTTTCTTACCCTTTGCAAAATCTTGATTTCAACATCTCATGACAATATTGAGTCGATCCACAACTGATGAAACTATTTTCAACCATTTCTTCCGAACGTATGTCGGAACATGTATAAGGTAACTCTACATCTAAGATGGAAGTTATCGGTAGTGTATTGGCTGAATGGCAAGCCATTTTCCGCAGCTATTCTGACCGGAAACGCTCGGCTTAATTTCGCGCCACATCGTATACGGGAACTTTCGGCTTCTGCTACAATCGGTAAAAGTTATGCAATAACGGTGGATTTTCGATATGTGACTCCTAACTGCTTGATGACACCTTCTATATATCATGAGTACACCCAGATAACACATTGCGTTCACCTTTACTACAACTTAAGTATACATCGATTACATCTTGAGTGCACATTGAATTCACCTTGATTACAAATTGATTACACATTTTGTAGGTCTCTACACCTTGATTACACATTGATTACGCATTGAGCATACATGTATTGCACATTGGGGACACATTTAATACACATTGATTATGCCTTGATTATTACACCTTGACCCCATATTGAGTATAACTTGACTGCATATGAATTATACCTTGGTTATACATTGGATTCATGTTGAATACATATTGAGTACACATTGAGTACACCTTGATTACACCTTGAGTAAATACTGAGTACACTTTGTGGGCACATTGGATACACATTGAAAACACATTGACTGCACATTGTGTACACTTTGACTACACATGGTGTATACCTTGAATACATCTTGATTTCACATTAAGTACGGTACACCTTAAGTACATCTTAATTACACGATGATATCATCTTGAGTACATGATGAGTACACTTGGTGGATTTCATAGAGGCTTAACTTTTTGACGTGCATCGGAAATGACACACCATTTGCGGATTGTTATAATTAGACCAAATGTCGTTACCAAAAACGAGTTCATTACCCTATTCCGATTGGTATTGACCAATACGTCAACAGTAATTTTTCTGCGATATATATGTTTTTCGGGCGCTATGCTTCATCACTATTCCGGACCGTAGCCTTCGCAGTTGGACAACAAATGTATGCGGTCATATTTGGGACAAATTAAGATGTACTGTCCTGTAACAGGATTATTTTCAGATTTGTGCTCATGCTACGATCGATGCATAGTTGTGCATATATACAATCGATGTATAGTTAGATGTGACATGTCAATGTTACATGCATCCATTATGTATACACAAACAAACAATGCACTCATATGGACCATCCAAGATGGAACAATTGCTTGTAAACCAGTTGTGCGGTATGTACAAATGCCTAAACTTCACCCGTTCTTAACCCAAATCCCCATATGTAAATTATATGAGCATAGCTATGATTTCTTTTAAGTAGGGGGGGGGGGGGAGAACATTTCTAGCGGGGTCCAAAACAAAGTTGTTGGTGGCTCCCACTTGAAATTCGTTTGCAACATTAAATGTGCTTATAAGCAAAAGTATGCTGTCTTTTGCACCTTTGGAATTAAATTTATATCGACAATTTTTCCAATTGTTTTATTAGTAAAAAAAAAATCAAAATACGTATACGTATTTTGTGGAGTTATTGTGTACAGAAATCAGAAAAAATGTATATTCCGTTGAATCCACGACAGATGCGTGTACCTAATTTTGTTTAAGATAATATAAATTTGGGCAAAATTTGCGAATAAGGATGGGGGATGTGGCCCATGTTCATGTAAGGGGGTTTAGACGCAAAATGTATATTGAAAATAATGACCATATTTTACATTTACTAAAAAAATAGGGGGGGATGCAGGAAAAGAACACATAATACAACTTGCCATGCCCTGAGAATGGCGTGAGACGCTGCTAATGACAGGTTGTAAAAAGGTTCCAATCGGTAGTTTCCTAGTAAACTAGAACTTAAACTTGAAACATCATACCATCATACCATCATGGTACGTATTTGATAAAAGGATACAGGCACAGTAAGTGACAAATACAACGTAGTCCAATGTAGCATCGATGAAAGGGGCGCGCGAAATTGTTTTAGGTACGGTTATCATGAGCAATATTCTATAAGTGAATATTGCACGTTACAATTGCGATTTGCGACGTTAGATGTCTATCCCCATATACAAGTGTATGTGTGTGTGGGGGTGTAGGATGTCCCACCATCTGACATTACACTGTCAGGGTTCGAACCGACTAATGCGAAATATATAAGGCTTGTATTAGTTTGCCGGGATGAAAAACTGTAAGTTGATCCTAATTTGGTCAAACATGTTAGACTTATCATGCGGTAAGCCGGAGTTTATAGAATGAGAAGTTTGGTTCTTATGAACAAGCTAATCGGGTTTCTGATTTCATGCTTGTAAAATAGCAGAGTTTTGTAGGCCAGTGTTATTCACAGTTTTATGAATAAACAAGTGATTTATTCATTCATCTCAATTGTAGTAATTAGTGAATCGAGAAAAGCAACGTCTGATTCTGTTTCGTTCATCGTTTTCAAAACGTGATTTCATAAGCAGATGATTTCGATCTTTTACCCTATTATCGGTTGACTCGGAAATTGCTAAGTTTCGACTATATGTCATCTGGTTGACCATGTCTAAGCTATGTGGAACTTATTGAGAACGCGTTGCTTTTTTATCTTGCATGAAGAGACGTATTCTCATTTTTCTTGTCAGGTCTCTTATTTTGGGAATTGGGAATATCGATTCGACTCGATTTATTATAGGTTGTTATAAATTTTAACCATTTTCTCAACGCAATTATCTTTATATCTGATAATACTATGCCAGGTTAATATTGAGAATGTGCACAAGTATATAATATAATATGGCATCTTAGGGGGTATCGCACAAGTACTCCCTATATCCGTATCTGGTTCTAAGAGGGTATTCCCTCGCACTTCTGATAATGTTTTGTATAAATAAGGGTGCTTAATGCACCTTTAAAGCACCCTATAAAGTGTCGAATATCTTCATCATTTCTTTGTTTTTGCTTACGTTATCACACGTGATTTGTGCTTTGAAATCGTACTCAATTTCCAGTTGTAACTTTATTAATTGCAGTAGCTTTAACCTATAAAGATTGCTAATGGATTACGGTGCACGAATTTTTTTTTGCGGGCATATTATGACATATAAAGAGTTCGAAAACCATATATTTCAGATATACTGAGCAATATTTTAAACATTCCATTATATGTGAATGCACCACAGCACTGTTGTTTGTGTGTATTGTACATTCGTGTATTCATTGAATAATTTGATGCAATGTGTCGTCACCCTATACGTACCTGTAAACAGTTAGTATTAGTCTTAGCTTGATGAATGGTATTTTGTTTAAAATACTTGTGGGAAATATCCTTCAATCCCGCCCACCCCAAATTGATGGGAATGGATGTTGTTGATCACGGGTCTGGTGATGTACCATCATTGATCAGTCAACTTGATTCCAATTATTCATGAGCATCCTTTTCACAATAAACGCGCCACTCTGCAAATGCATTCCCTTCCGCCCCAGAGTGTTTAATTGTGTTGATTCCTGGCTTTGAGGTTAAGCGTGACTAGTTTATGCAATATCAGATGACTACTTGGTGCTTAGCGTTAAACACATCAGAGTAGGGAAAGTGAAGTGTTTGAGCATATCGGGACATAGCTTGCTTATCTACAACGCACACTTAACTGCTTAACAGTTATCAGATGTGTCGACATTCGTAGTTTTGAGAGCATTTATGTCTAATGAATCATCCTCTAATATTCATAAAATATTACTTTCAAATATCATCTTGGACAAAATGTAAATGTATTTCGCATATACAGAATAGAAAATTCGTCAAGTTTTGAAATAAGATGAAAGTAATGTTAGTTCGATGGTGAAAGTTATGCGTGACATTATTCTAGAGTGATTGTTCTTCTCATTCCGGTTGGTTGAGGGAAACCTAATGCAAATTTTGACTTGATAAAATATGTCTTTCAAAGACACCTTGCTTTTTATATCTTTGTTTTCTCGTGACGAAATTTACGTCATCGTTGTCGCCGTCGTGATTGTTCAACGAGAGACACATAAGCTTCTGTATTTAAACCTTTACTGCAAATGCGCTCGAATTCTAGTGTTTTTAGGTAATGGATTATAAAATGCGTATCTTCAATTAGGGACATATCCCAGATATGTCTCTCGAGTATATTATTCAAACAAAATTATGTTTCATATGACACCTTTTTTTTGGAGAGGGGGGGGGGGGGCAAAGTGCCGTCAAAACGTTGTGTACATTTGACAATATCCACCCTTTTCTTACCTTTTGACCTAAAAAACGGGCATACTTAACTTGTAAAGTCTTTGCGCAAGCATCCTACTTTTCATACCTATGAAATCGGTAGGAAATGCAAAACAAACGTATCAATCCAAAATTTAGTAATAACGCCGCTAAGTTTGTAATTGTTATAGATTATACTGGCTTGAATATAGTGATGATTGAAATTCAACATCGAAAATTCAGCCATATGTCATATATATGCCATGTAAGTAACACTGAAAGCAGTGGTAAGTATAATTCATATTTATGATAATTCCAATCGTTTATTTACCAACAAATTTTTGGAACATTGTCAGATAGTTGGACTTTGTTGGATTAGCGTATTCTTGGGTTGGGGTGGGGGAGTGCTGATTTGGGGGACTAGACATGATACGGGCCCAGTCTAAACTACGACCAAAATGTATTTAAATAAATTGACACAAAATAGTAATTTTCTTAGGTTTTTTTCCGGGAGGGGGTGTTGGTGATGAGGTGGTTCTTTTGCTTTTTGGGTTCGCTTTTCGGAAACCCCCTTTCAATACCCACATATCCTTGTATATGTTGCTATGGATCACAATAACTCAATTTTGAGCTATCATTGTTTTGAAAATATTTCCATATACAGAATGTCTCAATTTTCACTACTTGTGCAGTAAAGATCCACTACTCCCCCAAAACACATCAGAACATAGTATTCGTTGTTCAAGGTATGATATAAGATATGCCTTGATTTTACAAAAAATATTTCATAAGCCCAAACTCGCATGTTTAATACATTTCTTGGCCGGTATTGGACGTTCCATTATAGCCACTAAAGAGAAAAACCCACTAAAACCCAGCATACAGTTGCAAATGGGATAAAACAGTTTCAAATTTAATTTCTCTTTAGCATTTACTTATCAACCGCTCATTTTCATTTGTTTTTTCTTTCAAAAGCTATATCTATGTTGAAAAAGTTGTGCACAACTTTGATACTTTATTTGTAACCCCCCCCCCCCACAGTGACGACAAAATTCCAAGAAAAATAAAAGCACCAGAAAAACCCACATTAATTCCAAACCCAAAAGCCGAAAAACACCCACCTTACCGTCAAACAACCCCATAAGGAAACACGAAAAGGATCAGATTACAGAGTTACACACACCCAACCTGATATGATGTATACACTGATTACATAGCAAGGTATATAAACAAAGTTTTGTTTTAAAGCGAAAATACTTCCCAGGCCCACATGACCCATAATATGTTTTATAAGTTACGCAAGTCATCATACTTAGTGATTCCTTGCCCATTTAAAATCAATGTTGAACAATAGGGTTGTGGTACTGTTTAAGGGGACCTATATAACAAATATCAACACAACATATATTAAGTTGGACGAAACTGTACTTTTTGAGTTTACCTCAAATGAATTTTAACCTATACACAAACAACAATATTGTAAGCACTAATGAGAACCTACATACCAAATGTCAAGTTTGACCAGCTGTCCCTTTTGAGCTACTGTGTTTACACGGTTTGCAGACTTTAAACTCTATTGGATGTCAAGTGAACTTTGACCTCCACAACAATTACGGTTCTTTTACTCACTAACATGATCCTATGCACTAAATGTTAATTCTGGTCAAGCTGTACTTTTAGGGTTACTGTGTTTTCAGACTTTGACCTAAGTTGACCTCAAATGACCTTTGACCTCCACAAAAAAAAACAATTAGGGATATTGTACTCACTGAGGTGAACATTCTACTGTACATACCAAATATGAAGTTTGGCCAAGCGGTATTGCTTTGAGTTACTGTGTTTACAAGCCAAGGCGTCACATACACAAATACATACGGTCATAATTGCCGCATAGATTCCTTTAGCTTTCGACAAGGAATACAAAGGAGTTGAATATGTATAAGTTGATACTCATCATATGCATTATTTGAATAACATATTTATAATGGGTCGTGGATATTATTAAGAAGGTACCAATATTTATTTTCTGAGCCTTGCTATCAACGCGCTACAAATTTGATTAAAAAGCGACGAATGTCGAAATACGTAAAATCTGTAGCGTAAACATATATTAATACATTTGCACAAAATGGTGTACTGGGGAGACTGAAGATAATTCAAAAGAAAAGTACCTGAATATTTACACTGAGTGGTCGGGCGAATATTTTAGGGATCGACATTTGGGACAATGTTTTACATATGTTTTAAGATATCAATTTCATCGAATCTATTTGCGGACTAAATGAGAATCAATACAAAAATAATGATTTCTCACTTTTTATTTCACCAATATTAGAGCATATATTAGTTAATCTAAAGTATGTTCTTGATCATGTTCGATTGAAGTTGACCACCTTTCATGAATACTGGGCTTCCTCGTAACTAGGAGTTATTTTCTGAAGAACATTCATGATTACTTATTTATATTATCCTTTAATTAAACACTAATGCCACGTCATTAACATGTAGCCTATACATTTTTGGTATTATCAAGTTATGAATAGTCATAATATAATCAAAACTGTTAAAGATGCGTTTCATGTAACATTATTATTACCTTTATTTTTATTTTCCCTTCAAATATACTGCAAAACAATTATATTCGTGGTATTGTTAGTATTTTACGTATGAATATATTCCTAATTAAATTGAGCAATTCGTCCTATATTGAAGTACGTTACTAAGCAAATGATATACCGTAACAGTTCTTGGCGAATTTGATCATTTTTAGTTAACCATTGGGCATAATCCACCAAAAATATATATGACCAGTTTTTTGGCGCAACTGGGGGTGGCTCTTCGGGCTAAGGTAGGAGGAGTGCACTGTAATCAATTACAACACGTATCATTCTAGCAGATATAATATCCATGGATATTTCTCTCACTTACCGGAAATAGAGACCTGGGTCAATTGTTGTGTATTGTATATTGGATTGTAAGTAAAAGAAAAGAATAAACAAACACATTACCGCTCTGTCGTGCCATTGAATTTTGAGAATAAGACCATAAATTATACTTTCAGATTGTGCAATATGTCAGCACAACGTTATACGTATCCTATGTACGTATATTTATTTCAGTCCCTCACGCAATTTGTCTTCGTAATTTTTACTTTCTATAGTGTCAGTCAGTCTTTTCATCAGTCGAAATTTTCGTCGTCAGCATCGAAAGTTTCCACTGATTTCTAAATGTATCCTTGAATCACATCAAGTAAGTAGCGCATTTCATATTTTCAATATAATAGCAATACTCATCTTCTGATTAAAAATCTTGACTTTCACTATTTCTCTTGATCATAGAGTGCGGGCCATAACTCTTTCGGGGTGATAACTTAGTATCCATGGGAGTTATTTTCGTGTTTGGATATTCCATGAATTCACTACTAATTCTGGACCACCAATAATCCACTATTTCTTTGCAGATAAGAATTATTGATGACTCGATCTAGTACAGGTCGACTAAACATAGAGCACTGAAAACTACTATTCGTGGATTCGTAGTCCGAGCCGTTGTCATAGTTACTGCCGCATATTCGAGTCGGTTTTTCGTAGATGAGCTTACAGTCCGTAGAAGGAGAAGGCTGCGTGACTGGAGGTCTGTCTTTCGGAGACGCTATATCTCTCAAGGTAGAAGGAATAAACTATCTGGATGTTCGTTTTCTAAATAATACGTAATACCCAGCAAGGGCAAATCAACAATGCTAATGAACCCTACCGATGCAGTAGACCTGGGAGGTTCAAATCAGTTTCTTCTGATGACGAAAGCTCTGTACGAATATTTAAATATTCATAAATAATGTTGATAAGTGGTCACATAAAACAAAATTATTTCATGCTATTAATTTACCAAAAATAAAGATGTTTTGATCTCCTCTCAAATATATCTATTATAAGGAATGTTATAGTAAATGAATCCAAATCCAGACAATTATTATGTTCATCTACTTAACTGTAATGGGAGTGGTAACCAATCGTACAGAAACACATTTACACATATAGTCAAGTATATTTTACAAGCAAATGCCTCACTGTTTACAGCCGCTTTTAACTATGCTGACAGTAGAATAATTAAAGCTTCCCTTAAAAGTTATGAATGTTACAAACATGGTATTTGCTGCAGTGTAAAGTCACATATTGGCCTAAAACATGTATACAACCAATACATCTTGATATTATTATTAAATTAACCAAGCCATTGTATTTAATTATTTTGTTTACAATCTATTCAATGTTCCTTCCTATATATGTGATTTATAATGTGTCTATATTTGTATCTGATTATATTGCATATTACTTCCCCCCATCTTGGGGATTTATTTTGAAATAAATAAATAAATAAATTTAAAATAATATATATTAACAAAAAATATGTCGGTTGCCCATCCAAAGTACTCTATCCCCAACCAATGTTCATAGAGTCGCAAATGACTGTCCTTATTCGAACGTCTGTAACGCCATTCGCCGATGAATACAATGTTGACTGCTAGTATGTCAGAAGGCGTTCCCAATAGCTGTTCTAAATATGTTCAAACCATTGCACATATTCTTATTTTATTACGATCCCTTAACTATTATCTTCCATGCAAAAATGAACAAAATTCAACATTTTATGTCAGAAGTGGAACATTGTATGAAGTTATTATATTACAATATCTGAATGCATTACTATATATGTTGGTACTCTTGCTTTTAGTTTTATGTTTAATTTGTTTTAGTTCACCTCCGGATCCGCTCCTAGCTGATACATCCCGGTCTTTGAAATAACACGAACGGTACATACAGAAATATACATAATTGTATTTTGGTCACTCAGTGTATATTAACAATTAAAATAATTATGATGTCCCAATCACGGACACAAACATTACCACCAACAAATATTACGTAACCATTTATAAACATCACCTTGTACTGTCGTTTTAAGATGAGAAGACATATTTTGCTGTAATGTGGTGATTTATTTGGTCGTTTCTGATCAATAGAAAAGTGAACAAATTAGTTGCATGCGTTCTACAAACAGCGACGATAGAATTGTAGTCACCATTTGCATCACGGGAAAAGGGCGGTATTGAAACTGCATCATCGGTTTGTTTTTACCTTAACAATATTATACATGGTGAGCATAATATATTCCAAATGATTTAAAATATATAGTTTTAAGTTTACGAGTAGAATTCGTGGGTGGGTGGGGTGTTGGTAGAACGCGAGTGTATGTTGCTGTCTAAGGGAAATTCACAACACTCACCCAAACTGACGCCATTGAGAGTCAACTATATGCCTTAATTTACGGTTGAAGTGAGGGTGTGCCAGTTGTAGGACATTTCATGACTTTGAAGTCATTCTGCACTGTTTATAAAGGAACCAATTATTTCATGGCTGCTAATGTTACAGTTACATGCATAGAGCGTCAACTTCACTCTATAACAGTTGGGTAAAAAGTGTTGAGCAAAATTAAAAGTGCCCAACTTTGGCAATTTGTTGCCCAATTAATTGGCAAAACAGTTTACCCATTCGGTTGATTAACTTATGACTGGGTAAATTTCAAGTAAGCTCCACGAATGTGCCCAGGTTGGGCAAACCAAACTAATTTTGAAGT
>WXZC020001041.1:0-10095 GCA_011317855.2 Paelopatides confundens | reverse complement strand
GTCTAATGGTTGGGGTGTCCCCTCTCCTTGAAGAAAATTGTGGATTTTAAAGAGGCCCAGATGCCAAATGGTGGCATATTTACAGATTGAAACACATGTTTAGTATATGTGAAAGTCTAAAAAAACATGTAATTTAACAAAGTTACTTTTCTGTTAAGGCTGCCATATGTTCTCAATGTAGGCGTGTTTTAAGAAAAGTAAGTTAAATTTGTAATGTACAACACAGTATGCTCTTGAATTCAAAAGGCATTAGAAAATCGGGACACTAGCCTAGGTTTAACATGCCTCCCGATTAATCGGGGTTGTCCCATTTTTGCGCAGAAAATATTGCGTCCCGCCGGTAAATTTTCTAATGCCTTCTAGTTGGTATGTGGGTTCCTTATATTTAGTACACTAACTTCATTGTTTTACTTTTCATTTGCATAATATGATGAGGAAATCTTATTACATATAGCCACCACAATAAAATCAATTACAATTTTTCTTTTTATTATTAGTTCTGTTATTACAATATATTATGGATATTTTCATATTTTTCATGAAACAGCTATGTCGGCCTATTATCAGCTGATGAGAACTATGGCATTATTCTGTTCATTTATGATATTGGTTCCAATACTAACGACACCATCCGTTAACATGTAGGGGGCAGAACATCAGGGGGTGGTCCGGATCCCCTTTAATTTTTTTCTGGGGCCCATGGGACCGTGCCCACCCCAATGAGATTTTGACCCCCATATTTTTTTTTTTGTGACATATCAAATACAACACTAAATGTATAACAAATTCTGATTTGACCGAATTGAATGAACCTAACTACAACGTTAGGCTATAGTAAACATTAGCAACAACGTTAGGCTAGATTAGGTTTATCCCGTCGGTAAAGTAGGCTACTTGTCCAGATTTTGTAATGCCTTGTGAATTCAAGAACATATGCTGTGTTTTACAGTACAAATTTAAGTTGCTTTTCTTAAAACACGCCTACATTGAGAAAATATGGCAGCTTCAACAGAAAAGAGTAACTTTGTGAAATTACGTTTTTTTTATAATTTTACATTTGCGAAACCTGTGTTTCATTCTGTAAATATGCCGCCATTTGACAACTGGGCCCCTTTAAAATCCATAATTTTCTCCCCATGCCGCGGTTGTTACACTTTTGTAAAATTAAATTATGGTAACATAGGCTAGACTTAAATAGTATTTTTAGGCTAGGCCTACAACACCAGTAATAATAATGTTAGGCTAGACCTATACTGGTAATGATTTCATTACTTGTACCTAAAGCAATATTGCCTTTCGGCGCGTGCCCTCCGGTGAGAGTAATTTACCCCCCCCCCCAACCCCAACGTTGCAGTCATATGTACGCCAATGAGTGTACATATAACTAAGCCTATGACGAACGACATAAGTAACATAGGGCCTAATGAAAAGAGACTACATTCAAGTACGGAGGAACTTAGTTGTAACGCATGGTCCCATTTAAACGAAGAAATTCCCCGTACCCACATCCATACAAATGAAGTGAACTTCAATTGGTCGGTTTATTGCCAAGATGAACCTAGGCCTATAATGGTTGATCCATATAATATATTCCTCTGTTCAAATAGGATATTAATTCCTTACCGTTTGGTTTATATAATTGTAGCCAGCATTGTAGATCTTGGTATTCGCCATTCTTTACTTCCTGAAGGCGTGCAGGGTCTGCTGGCAGCTACATTCGAAGTTCATTGATACAATGATAATGCAATGACGGATTCAATTCAAATTAAAGGCTTCTTCGCGGCAACACATTCGCATGTATATGAGAACCACTTCCCGCTATATTTTCTAAATATTTAACTTTTACAATACAATTCCCGCCACATATGATGACGTTGAATGTCAGGTAAGGTACAGGTGCAAAATTTAGCCATGTAATACTATTAGACGCATACTCCAGAAAAAAACCTGCTCAATGCGCCATTTCTGAAAATTGGCATCGTTTGGATATTTTGAGGGACAAAGACGCTTCGTGATTTTTTTTTTCCATTAACAATCTGCACTTACGGATCATTAATATGCCCTTAGGCTTATTTAGCTTATTAAACCTCTCGTTGTAACAAAAAAATCAAGGTCTGGCTACATGCACACAGAATGACCAACAGCATGTGGTGCTGGCCTCTCTCCCATATTGAAAGGCACCCCTATCTAAGTTGCACACGAACCCTCGCTTCCCCACAACTATACGCCCTCCATAATTCTGCAAGTGCATAATTTCGGCAAGAGAAAAAACGATTGGATAAAACACAATATGTACAAATATTAGTAAACCGATCAAGTAGTCGGGAGATAAATCAATGGTCAACACAGATTGTAAGTGTAGTTAGCGTCGTTTAACATTTTGTTATAATCATTCAATAATTCAATTCACCACGGTTGAGCCAACCCGGATGCCACCCTCTCTCAGTCTCTCTACGTTATGTATCGACAACCACTGATTCAATGATCTTTCTAAGCCAGTTGCGTCATTACAGTGATGATGTGTGGGAGAGGAGTGGGAGAGGAACACAATGGGTTGTCCCGTTGGACTGTCTACCGTATAGCCTGTTGCCAAATGGAAGTTCACAATCCTCTTTTGCTTGTTCGGTTATAGGTTATTTATAACTTCAATGTATCGACACTTTGTATGGCCTATGGCGACTAATTTGGTTTGTTATTATACAGCACATAATGTTGTTAATTTATAATTGTATTGTTCTGAATACCATAATACTAATATGTAATATGTAATTTAATGTTCTGTTATTCATGAAAATGTATGTTTATCAATTATTGTATGGCTTAAAATAACACGAATTGTCGGATGCAAAGTTATATAAATTAGGCCAAGGAGAGACACTAGTACAAGTAAGTTATTTTGCTTTCATAGCTTTCATTTCAAAAGATTTCAATTCAATTAGCCGTTTTATCGGGGAGCTAACCTTATAAACCGGATATACACGTAGACTGACTAAGTTAATGTTGTGGTGTGGCCTTTATTGGCAACCGTAGTCTGATAGGTTACTTTGAGAAAATGTCATGTTATATATGATATAGCCTACATGTTTGAATGTTCATGACGAGCTTATAGCAACGTTTATTAAATGTGCGGCAACATGTTGAAATGTTCACTTACATATCTTAGCAATTTCCATACAATTGTCGAATCGTTGTCTTATACTATATGTATACAAAATGTAGAAAATTGCGATCTTTACAATTGGATCTATACAATTTATTATTTTGCAAATAAAGAACGAATTATTCACTTCCCATGAACTTGAAATTCAACCTTTTTCTGCAAAATGTTCATTTATTTAGTCATTCGGAAGACATTTTGCAAAGAATTGATGAATTTATCACTTTTATATTTAATGATTTGAACATTTTCTTTTGCAAAATGGCGACTTACTCGGAGCAGAACTAAGTATTTTAACATTTTGTTTTACAGTACAAATTTAACTTAATGTTCTTAAAACACGCCTACATTGAGAAAATATGGCAGCTTCAACAGAAAAGTAACTTTGTGAAATGACATGATTTGAGATTTTTACACATACTAAACATGTGTTTCAATCTGTAAATATGCCATCATTTGGCATCTGGGTCTCTTTAAAATCCATAATTTTCTTCAGACCCCTCCCCATGCCGCGTTTGTTACACTTTTTGTAAAATTTAAATATGCCACGCTATGCTAGACTTAATGGTAATATTAGGCCAAGCATACAACACCAGTTTAGACTAGACCTATACTGGTAATGATTACATTACTTGTCGTACCTAAGGCAATATTGCCTTCGGCGTGTGCCCTCCGGGGAGAGTAAATTGTGACAACCCCCAAATATTTCCTCAGCTTTGCAATCCTGGGTACGCCACTGGCTGTAGGTAGCGTCGATGGGATGAGGAGCCATGGGATTAAGTCCCCTGAACAAGTCTGAGCCCTAAGCCCCCCTCCCCCCAAACAAAAAGCCTTAACTGGTGAAACTTAAGGAATTAAAAATAAAGTATATATGAAGACATCGACTTACTTGTATGTAACAAAATTAAACTAATTGTATTTTTCAGTTACGTGATGTGATGTGTGTGATTTGATTGGCCGGTTCGTATCATTTCAAGTGATTTCATCTGTAATAACGACGTTGTATGTTTTTGTTCGTTTAAATTTAGAAGCGTCGTGTCCAGCGGGCAACAGTTGCCGTTACAAATGTCTAACCCAGGATCACATGATCATTTCGTTTTTCTCTAATATTATTAGGCTATTTGGTGTTTGTTGCGTCAAAATTCACTAGCACCTGCTGTAAACAATCCATCCCATACCCCCCCCCCCCATCACAATACTACTGTCTGTAGGACGATGGGATGAGATTTACTGAAACAGCCATAGTGAATATCCCGGTGAATATACATATATGTTATGTGTGTTGTTTTGAAGAAAACTTGAACTTCATACGGTACTTTTCAAGGCAATTCAAAGTGCATCTAACACATATGTATGCTTACATTGTGACAAAAACCTTTTAAATTTTGTTTTACTTGTCAGGATTTTCATTAAAAACTTATATCATACAAAATTCATATCATGAAATTAGCTTCCTGTTCTTGGTCACAATATTTTGACACGTCCTTGATTTTTTTCTTGGAAAATGAATGGCAGAGTGTTATCTGTTGGCGGACTTGAACCACCTGTCGAATAAATCCGGCATCACCTGAACAGATTTGTACAACTGTACAATAATGGCCAATCAGTGACCGAGAAAGAAACCAATGACAAAGACTAGCACATTTTCAATGTATTTAATTCGCCCAATCCATTTCATGCTCTAGTTCAAACGTTGGATAGTGCATGACTCAAATTAAATTATTATCACATTCTATGAGAACCATGTAGGTTAGGCCTAGGCTTATATGCCTATATTAATGGTAGGCCCATGATTGACCTGGAAGATGGGGATCTGAGCAATATACGGATTTGCTCGGGAGAAAGGAAACACGCCCTCTTTAATTGGCAGCTGGAAGGATAATGACATATTCACTATTGTAATGTCAGCCGAAAGAATATGTAGTCTTTGCCCTCAGAATCGAGCCGGCAGCTGAAAGAATAAGAAAACAGTATAAATATACATGATCCGGCAACCAGCTAAGGAAACGTGTGTTGATCCAGAGCCTGGTAAATAAGGAGTTGTTCTCACTAAGTATACGTATACTATATATGTTTGTGGGAGCTGGCAGCCTTCGCTAAATGATCTCGCAGAATAAAGTAATATGCCTTCACCATTGTAGGTTGTCGGGGGGGGGTGACATTATGACCGAGCTGGCAGACTGAGAATATGATTGAATGCAGTGTTGAAAGGATATAGGTGCATGTACAATATATAACTTTAATGGTAAATTATGCATTCACGTCAAAAATAGCGACTGCCCGAATGCCGATAGATACCGTCACAGAGTAACCACGATGTTCATATTGAATGTCAAATCTCGATTCACTAAAACGAATGGCAATAGATAAAACGATGTGGTGGATCAAGGGGATGCCGTGGGTGCGAATACACCTCCCAAAATGATAGAAAAATATAGTTTTCAACAGGTGTCACCAGACTGATTTACCACAACATTCACTGCATTAATAATATGCCCATTATCGCTGGAATGTTTTCACCAAATTCTCAATACATATATTTTTCACAATAAGCTTTATATCGGGGAAGGGGTGTGTGGACGGAACCTTTAACACCATACCATAGGCGGAATTATTACGGTTTGGACAATCATTAATTTGTCATGTGAAATAGCAGCTCCCCTCACCACTCCCAAAAGTCATCGGCCCTTATTGGCACCCTGAGTGTGAATATAAATTTACTTCCGTGCAAAAGGTAGCATCGTTTTGATTCTAAGCATCCTTAATTTTGCAAAAATGTCTTGAAGGGGGAGAGATCCCCTTCACGTAGACCCCATGCACCCCACAATGCTTTCACACAAATGGTTCACGACCCCTAATAAATTCAATCTGATCGGGAGAGGGGTGTGCACACGCCACTGACCCTAGCCACAAAATCACCAACGCAGTTTCAAAATGACTCCTCCAATACATGTACCAATTTCGAATACTGAATGTGCAGTCACTGGGGACTATATGCGCACAGTCGAGTGATAACGATGTTCATATTGAATACCAAAAATTGATTCACTAAAACGAAAAAAAAAAACACACACAACACCAAAATGGGCTACTGACTATACAGCCAATGGGCTACTGTATAACAGCTTGATTCATTAAAACGAATGCCAATACATCACACAATGATAACGATGTTCATTATATTATATAATGCCAAATCTCGATTCCGAAACGAATGCAAACCATGGGTACATATATCAAACCAAAAATAGCGACTGCCCGCTCGATTCACTAAAACGAATGCCAATAGATACATCACACAATAATCACGGTGTTCATATATAATGCCAAATTTCAATGACGCTAAAACGAATGCCAATATATAAACCGGGGGCCTAAATCACGCCAAAATATCAACTGTCTGCTCGATTCACTAACCGAATGCCAATGGTTATCGTACCACACGCCAAATAGCGACTGTTCGCTCGATTCATTAAAATGAATGCCAATATGACATTGATCACCGTGTTCGTGTCAAATCTCGATTCACTAAAACGAATGCCAATAGATAAAACCACACGCCAAATAGCGACTGCTTGCTCGATTCACTAAAATATGATCACACATTGATCACCGTGTTCATGCCAAATCTCGAATCACTAAAACGAATGCCAATAGATAAAACGTATGCATATACACCACGCCAGAATAGCGACTGCCCGCTCGATTCACATGCATATACACGAAAACGGGCTACGGAATGTCACAGCTTGATTGACTAAAACGAATGCCAATTACATTCAAGTGGGGGAGAGGGGTGTGATAAGTGTGGATGTGGTGCAGCCGGCGGAGACGCAACAATCGGTCCTATACGCCCGACGGATGGAGTCTCTCCGACGGAGGAGGGTATAGGTCTGGCATAGTATCTGATAGAGGAAGAGCCTTTTTCCTGTGTTTGGTCCAACGAATACGGCAGTCGGTGGCCGAAGGGAGGGCACAACCTGTTCGACGGTGGGGTGGGGCGTGTTCCCATGTCGCCCCGCTGGCGCCGCCTATGTATACATCACGCCAAAATAGCGACTGCCGCTCGATTCACTAAAACGAATGCCAACATATCACACACTGACGATAGAATGCCAGAATCTCAATTGTAAAAAGAATGCCAATATATAAACCGTATGCATAGCCACTGGTGGCGCCATGTATTTTGGAGTGGGGAGGGGGACCCGATCATACAAGGGGGTCACAACATTCGGTTCGAAGAGGAAATTTTCTTAGTCTTTCCCTTCTAGTTTTCAACCAGTCTGGCGATTTCCCGATAATATGTAGTATTATTTCGACAAGCAATGAGGGCCGGTGGTGGTAAGTGTGGTACTGTGGTTGTGGTGCATCAGAGACGCGACAATCACCCTACGCTCGATCTTTCCGACGGAGGAGGGTAGGTCTGGTACAGTATCATACACACTAGGAAGAGCTTTTTTCCTGTTTTTGATCCAACGAATACGACAGTCCGTGACCGAAGGGGGGACCGTCTGTCTGACGAGGTGTTCTCCTGCCGCCCCACCCAGCTGGGGCTGATATGCATACATCACGCCAAAATAGCGACCGCATACCCCACTCGATTCACTAAAACGATTTGCCAATAGATATACATGCAATAATCACGATGTTCATATAATGCTAAATCTCGATTCTAAAACGAATGCCAATAGATAAACCGTAGGCCTAAATCACTACAAAATATATAGCGGCTACGTACTGCCTGCTCGATTCATTAAACTCAATGCCAATGGATAAATCGGCGCTCTCCAATTAGCGACTTACCCGCTAGATTCACTAAAACGAATGTGGGACTTTGATCACTGTGTTCATGTCAAATCTCGATTCACTAAAACGAATGCCAATAACGGGTCAATGAACGGGCCAATGAACATGCATATATGTATAACAGTACGATGTTCATATCAAATGCTAAATCCCTATTCTAAAACGAATGCCAATAGATCACAGTGACAATAGAATGCCATAAGCCGCCTATTTATACATCACGCGATTCACTAAAACGAATGCCAATACAATAGATACATCACACACTGACGAGAATGTCAGAATCTCAATTCTAAAGCGAATACCAATATATAAACCGTATGCATAGTAGACAGTAGGTCCTACGCCCGACGGGCCAAGTCTCTCCGACGGAGGATGGTAGGTCTGGTACATTATCTGACTGGGGACGTGTTCCCCCTCCCTGGCGCCGCCTATGTATACATCACGCGAAAACAGCGACTGCCCGTTCGATTCACTAAAACGAATGCCAATACAATATATACATCACACACTGACGAGAATGCCAGAAGCTCAATTCTAAAACGAATACCAATATATAAACCGTATGCATAGTAGACAGCAGGTCCTACGCCCGACGGGCCAAGTCTCTCAGACGGAGGATGGTAGGTCTGGTACATTATCTGACTGGGGACGTGTTCCCCCCTCCCTGGCGCCGCCTATGTATACATCACGCGAAAACAGCGACTGCCCGCTTGATTCACTAAAACGAATGCCAATAGATACATCACACATTGACGATATAATGCCAGAATATAAATTCTAAAACGAATGCCAATATATAAACCGTATGCATATCCAGTGGTGGCGCCAGTGAATTTTGGAGTGGGGAGGGGGTACGATCGTACAAAGGGTCACAACATTCGTTCCGAAGAGGAATTTTCTTTAGTCTTTCCCTTTTAGTTCTGACGATTTCCCGATAATGTGTAGTATTTTTTTCGACAAGCAAGGGTGGGTGTGTGGTGGTAAGTGCGTTACTGTGACTGTGCATCAAAGCCGCGACAATCAGTCCTACGCCCGATGTGAGTCTCTCCGACGAAGGAGGGTAGGTCTGGTACAGTATTTGATACACTAGGAAGAGTTTTTTTTTCATGTTTTTGATCCAACGAATACGACAGTCCGTGACCGAAAGGGGCTGGGGGACCGTCTGTGTGACGAGGTGTTTTCCCTGCCGCCCACCCAGCTGGTGCTGATATATATAGGCTACATCATGCCAAATCTCGATTCTAAAATCACGGCAAACTATATAGCGGCTACGTAGCTACTGCCTGCTCGATTCACTAAACTGAATGCCAATGGATCAATCGGAACATTGCAACTTTTACCGACTTATCCGCTAGATTCACTAAAACGAATGTGGGACATTGATCACCGTGTTCATGCCAAATCTCGACTCACTAAAACGAATGTCAATTGATAAAACGTAGACTACACCAAATGCGTTACCGTACTGAATGTCACAGCTCAATTCACTAAAACGAATGCCAATGTGAATAGGCCTAGGCCATAACAGCACGATGTTCATATAAAATGCTAAATCTCTATTCTTGGCAATCAACAAACATTTTCAGTTACTCTCAATATTTTCTTAATGTCTATGTCATGGAGGCAGGGGGGAGGGTATGAATCTTTTCTACTGCCAAATGTCTGCTGGTGGTTAGGCCACTGACTAATGAGAATGAAACATGTACAGAAACCTAAGGGGAAACAGATCTGTAAGTTCATTATTGGTCCTATTAAAGTTTCTTATATGTATTCTTACTCTGTAAATAAGTAACACTAGTTATATATTGCTTCAATATATATATTGTGCCTTAATGATCATTATTAAATCAATCTCTATATGATAGCAGGTAGTATGAGCCATTATTTGTTAGTACTCTTAATTAATACTACCTTGTAATAATATCAAAGTTTGCACCTCCAACAAAATAGACAAGCTTCAAAAGACTTTCAGAAATCATTGATGATATATATATACATTGCTTAAAAGGAGAGATAACATTTAAATAACCCAGACAGCAGTTTTAGGTACTGCATCCTCTTTATATTTAAAAGTTCTCTCTGCCCATCATTTATCCAACCATCCGCCCCCCCCCCCCCCCCCCCCAAAA